>JAGFMF010011668.1:15805998-15828408 GCA_019455555.1 Galemys pyrenaicus | reverse complement strand
TCCCTGCTCTCTGTGGTGAATCCTTTCACCCCCTCCCCACCTCTGGCCTGTACCTCAGTGCTTGTATGCATAAATAAATAAATCTTTAAAAAAAAAAAACAAATCTTGGCTCTAGCACTGGGCAACAGGTGACCCAAGGCAAATTATTTACTCTCTCTGTGCCTCAGTTTCCTCATCTCAGGAGTGGGGCTATCAAAACTGGTCTCTTGAGTGACGAACGAAGACTCAACGAGCTAATACACTGTCATGTTCTTGGAAGTGCACATAGAAGCACTGCTACTGCAGTTGCGTGCTTAATTCTTACAACAACCCTCTGAGACTGTTTTCAGTACCCCCGTTTGTCTAGAGAGATAACGAAACCAAGGCCTAGGGACATACCACTGACTTTAGGCTCACAGTTCCAACAACTGTAAGATCAAGCTCATTTCGCTGCTCCAAAGAGATGCTAACATATGAATCGTTAGCTGCACATGCCACCTCTGCCTCACCTGGTGGCACCTACCTGCCCAAAATGAGATACTGGCTTTACTAGTTAACACACCAGATTTCTTTTTTCTTTTTTTAAGTTTTATTTATTTATGCATACAAGCACTGGGGTACAGGCCAGAGGTGTGAGGGGGTGAGAAGATTCACCAGAGACAGAGCGGGGAGCAGAACAGGCAGATCAACGGAAGTACACTGCTGAGGGGAGCAGCGGGCCAGGCAGGAGAGGTCTGCCACGCCATGTGAGTCCCCTCCCTGGCCGGCAGCAGGGATCGAACTCGTGCTGCAGTGGCTGCGGTTTGCTTCATAGTGCGTTGCTTAACCTACTGCGCCACCAGGGAGGCCCCACACCAGATTTCTAATGGACATCACATGCTCTCAACCCAGAACAAGTGATGGCATTATGGGTGGTGGAGGTTAACAGCAATTTCTTATGTTGATTTGCTTTAATGCCCAGGAAACGCATCTTTTATTGCTCTTACCTCTCAGTACTGGGCACCGAGTGGGTTCTAACAGATGGTGGCACCTACATTCCCTTCTTTCTCCTCCCTACCCCACTGCACAGGGGCGACTCTGAGATGTGGATTCTTCTAGCTGCCCTTGTTGAGCCTCAGTTGTTCTTGAGAAGGAGACAAAGGGGGTTTTAAAGTTGGCTCAGCCTTCCGTTTCAGGGAGGGTGGGGCAATGAGAACTAAAGGACCAGAGGCTATTCCAAGAATTTGTTTCTGAATGTATACCACTGCCATCTGCTGGATGGAATGGGTATCAGACCTGTTCTGCGGTTTCTTTGCTGCGTGGTAAGCAATTCTGGTTGTAACTGCAGGTTTAGAACCCACTGGCTTCATTGTATCACAACATCAGATCTAATTGCTGCAGATTTTGGAAGTGCCATGACAAATGCACAGACAGATCAAAGGTACATTGAAGACATCTTTGAAGCAATGTCCTGCTTAGCTGCGCAGATTAAATTTGGTCTGTTTCCAAAAGTTTGATCTTACTAGTTAGAAAAAGCCCGTAACTATCAGGCAAGAGCACACCTGGGAGAACTTGGATTCTCTTGCCAATGACAAACAATATCAACAAGTAAGTAAAATCACCATCTAAATATATCCTTGAGTTCTCTGAAATTCTGTGTTTCAGCAATTATACACTGAGCACTTATCCTGTAATCTAGGCACTGTGTTAGGAACTGAGGAAGCAAAGAGGAATAAAGCTGTTCTTAATATTATATGACCATTGTTTGAGTGCTTGCTATGTGCCAGGCATTTGTATCACATCACATCTCCTTAATCTTCAGAACTATTTTATGATCTATTATTATCTCATTTACAATTATCCCATATTATTCTCTTATTAACAACGATCTCATATTATTATCTCATTTATAGTGACTATGGCTATTTCATTTACATTTCAGAAAACTGAAACTTAGACAGATTAAGTCATTTATCCAAGATAGCACCTTTAAAAAGAACCAGAGTGGGATTTGAACATGGGGGGTGGGAGTGGGTAGGTCAGGGAGAGAAGTGTTAATACCAGGGACCAATGTGGCTTCTTTTTCCACCATATAAAGTGCCTGGGTCTTTTGTTTTACACACATTTTCTGTTCCATTAGCTACAAATTTCCAGCAAAATGCTACAAAACAGTAAATGATGATAGCAGTAGAAGCTTGGAAAGATTTATCAGGAAGAACATCCCTTCCGCTAGCAAGCATTTGAAATCTATCTAGTTAACATTCTTTTCAGTACATAACTCTTCTTCTTAATAGTAGCCTTGGTGTCGACAGCAAGACCTAAATTGTTGTCAGTTCTCATTGGATAGAAAACAAATCTCTATTTTGGTCAGCATGACAGAGTATGTGTGAGTGAATGATTAGCTCAGTGAGAGCTAGAGAGCAATTTGGATGTTTTGATCGCAATTATTTCAAAGTGTTGTTTGTTTTTCTTTCTCTCTTGCTGTAAGAGTGGCCTGCTTGTGCTGGTGGGGAGGTGGGGGCCGCGGCATGGGAAGGTGAATAGAAGCTAGCAGCAGAAGGACGCATTATGTGCCAAGTACTTAAGAATAGTATTTATTAGATAGAAAGAACTAGAAGAGTAGGTGGGAGAGTGGAATGGCTAATGTTGGGTGGGTTGCAGCCAGCTGTTGGCTGCAAGCCTTATTCCACCACTAGCCTTATCTTTGACTTCAGGCAAGTCACATAAACTTTCTAATCCTTACTTCTTTCATCTGCAAGGTGGAGTTTCCCAAAAGTGTTGTTTTGGGGGTTCAGTGAGATAATCTGGACTACTCTCAGCAAGAGCCAGAATTTGGATGGGTCCCTTCAGGAAAACTGCCCTCAGGATTGTTTGATGCTCCTTATATGCACATCAGTTTGCCACACAAACTTTCACTTTTCCTTTCAATAATCGTATAATGCAGGTTGGAGGGATTTTATCATTCCCACATTTACAGAAGCAATGGATCCTTGCTGCCCAGCTAAAATGAAGATGACCACCCCCCCAGAGCTTGCCCCCAGGGCCACCCACATGAGAACGATCAAGAAGAGTATCTTATGGAATTGCATTTGTGTATCAAACCCCTATGCAGTGAATGATATTCAAATCGTTTCCTGGAAATAATTGAAATCTTAATTTCTTAGAAGGAACTCCAAGCTGGAATTTCCTGGAAAGAGGACAACCAGAAAGGGAAAAAGTGATTATAAAACACCCATGGCATTTTGTTTCTATGACTGAAATTTCCTTTGTAATAAACTCTGATGTTGAAAGAAAGCTGAATACCTAACTTTTGATCATTAAAAAATATATCAACTGTTCATCAGCAAATGTTATTTTGGTGGTGAATACTATATTGAGCAAAACACTATTTCCTGATTGTTACACAAGTTTGTAAAGCCAGACATGAGGGAATCAGGTTTTAGGAAAATAAGACTCAATCCAAAGAATGGATATCAGAAATACCAAAATATATATCTACTTAAGAAGAGCATGAAAACATTACATTGGAAAACAACACTGGCCAGCATGAGACAGTTAGGATCAATACAAAAAGTTAAAGGCATATGATGGAGAAACGCGCTAAAAAACACCTAACTAGGGCCTCCCTGGTGGCACAAGTGGTTAAGCACCGCACTATAAAGTATCTGCAGCCACTGCTGTGCAATTTCGATCCCCACTCAGGGAGGGGACCCACATGGTGCAGCAGACCTCTCCTGTCTCACCCACTGTTCCCCTCAGCAGTGTATTTCAGTGGATCTGCCTGTTCTGTTCTCCACTCTGTCTCTGGTGAATGCTCTTACCCCCACACCTCTGGCCTGTACCCCAGCTCTTGTATGCATAAATAAATAAATCTTAAAAAAAGAAAACCACCTAACTAACTGGGAAAAGGCAGAGCTGAGAAAACTGAAATCAGACAAAAATATCACAGTGCTGAAATCCTTCAAAGTTTTTTCAATGAGTGATTTGCAAAATTGTGCCAATTATTTGTATGCAAGTGAATTTTGAAAAGCATTTTCATGTATGAAAAATATTTTTATATTAATTTAATACATGTTCATAATATTTTTTACACAATTAATTTGTACTATATGCACAGACTGATTTTCTTTTAGTAGGTTAAACATAGGTCGATTCAAATGATGGATTTCAACTTAGCTGGAGTTGGAGAAATGAAACAGCTTGGTGTAGTTCATGCACAGAAAGGCATCCTGGGTTACAGGCTAAAAACAGGGGAACACTGCTAACTAACCGCCACCGCCCCCCTCGAGCCCCAGGTGATCCACATGCCATCAGTGAACAAAGGGAGGGATTAAAGAATGACCTTGGATTCCCTTGTGAATTAAGTTACACAAGATACGAAGTTTATCATTGCTACTCATTCCAGCTACTAGAAATGAAGTGAAAGGTACAAAGGCTACTCAGTCTTCAGAAACAGTGTCCATCTAGTTAGTATGTTAGCAATGGAGCTGTGTGCTCCACATCTTTCTCTTGTTGGCCCACAGCCATCCTTGTCTACATTCTGTCAATTTTACCTTCTGGAAGCCTCTGGAAGGATCTGGACTCCTTCCATTCTTTGGTTTCTCCTGCCACTTCCCTAGCCCTGGCAACATCTTCTCTTCCTAGAGGTTTATAATAGTTTCCAAGAGCTGCACTTCATCCACTCTGGGTCCCTCTATTATTGCCCATGGTGACACCAGCGTTGTCTTTCAAAACACAAATAACTCACCGCTGCTGTTTCCCTCACAGCCCTCTAAGCCCACCCTTCACACTGCTCTTAGGGCTAAAAGCAGGGGCTTCTATCATAGCCTGCCCTCCCATCACTGCTCCTTCCGACCTAAATTCCAGCTAGTGAGCCCTCCGGTCCTCTTGCCTTGTTATTCCCCTCCTTACTTGGCCAATGCTGTTCCCTCTTCCCTCCACCTGCAATTTGCTCCAGTTCTCTCACTTCTTCTCTTGCTCTTGTCATTTAGACTTCAGTTCTTACTATTTCCCCTGGACCCCTGCCCCAGACTTGGTTGTTTTGTCTCTCTTTGATTCATGCTAATAGAGTTCTTCAAAACATAAACCTCTGTCTCTGCTGCTCAAATGCTTGATTAACCTCTGTCTCCCTATAAGAATCATAAGCTCTGAGAAACTGGGGACTTGAATGTTTTCTCACAATGGAGTCTCTGGCACCTAACAGTGTGTCCCACAGAACAGGCACAAATAAATATTTGCCGAGTGAATGAATGAACTTAATGAACATTGACTTTTTATTCTTAAAGGATAGTCTCTGTTTTCCTTTCTGTGTGGTAATCTCAAACCAAACTCATCAACAAGCATAACATGATTTGCATTTCATATGTTTTTTATGAATGAAAAGCCAGAGCACTACTACAGCGCCTAAAAAAAGTGATTTGTTTCTCACTTTTGAATGAGTAAGTTATTAAAATGAACAAACATACTTGCATCCAAAAATTTCATTTTTATTGCCAAGATGGCTCATCTAAAAGATGGAGAAAATAAGCTTCATTTGCTTGGGAAATTATAAACTATAGTCCCATGAAGATTCAGAAAAGCAGTTTGTCTTAACAAAATAAAAGCCTTGGTGAACTTCACATACATCCTTTGAATGATTCAAAAGCAATGTAAATAGAGAAAATCTTAGTAGAAAACATCACGTTTCCAAACTAGAAAACAAGCATTCTGATTGGAACAACATCACAAGACACGAACACATGTGTGCAAGTGATTTATGACTAAACCGAGAGGTAAATGGAAGTTTAATTTTCATAAAGTTCTCTGATGAGATATATCTTATATTAATTACTTTTATATTTGAAAAACAGATTGCCTTGGAGAAATAATTACATGACAATTATTCAACAACAATGCTATTCAACAAATTAAATAATATGTTGTCATCATCTTCCAGAAGTCTTATTGTAGTTACTTTCTTAATGCTTCAGAAGTTTCATTTATATAATAATTACTGAATGTTCTCCAAAATAAATGCCTCACACCAGAGTGATCTGAATAGTCAGTAAATCTCTATCACTTAAATAAGAATGAACCAATCAATGCACACCTCTACTATTACTACCATGAAAATCTTACAGCTAGAAGAGAGACCTCTAGTGTGTGTTAGAGAACTTTTTATATTGTGCTTTGGGCATAATTAATACAGCAAAATCACCGCAGTCATTTTGAATACTGTCGTGACAATTTTTTTTTTTTGCCAACTGTCATTCATGCTGAACTCATTTCAAAATTTCTCCCTAGCATGTGTCTGATATTTTTGCCTAATTACTTTCTTTTTATAAACATATTGCCTACCCTAATAAAGTTTTCTCTACCAAGGAAAGTTTTGAAATCCAATGGTCACCTTTCAACCTAATTAGGACGCTTAAAATCTACTGTCACATAACAACTGTTAACAATTTGCTCCATTCAAGCAGCAGCAGGATTCCTAAGACAAACTGTTGCAGACAGTGTGACCTCTCTTATACACCAGCCCCTCATGGAAAAACCAAACGCTACACAAAGATAAACACGAGGACTAAATAGACATTTTGACCATTATCCAGCAAAAAAAAAAAAAAAAAATCCATTATTTTAAATTCACCTAACAGATTAGCTATTAGTTTCCACTGGTTCCCATCTATGCAGGTAAATTCCTTGATGTAAAATCAGATTTAATGAATTATTCTAAGGTATCAGCTCAGCCTTTTAAAAATCCTTCATTTTCTTCTTTTTCACATTAAAAACACATTTGCGATGCACACAGAAAATGTTTCTCTAAACACACACACACACACACACACAGAAAACAGGAGGTCTCTTAAGGAGTCTACTGCTGAGAAGGTAAAAGCATTTTGCTCGTTTTTAATTTGCTAAAACAATCCAAGCATGCTTGGTACCCAGAGGGTATTCACAAATAAACTTGTATCTCTAGCTGCCAGCTTAGTTGATTGAAAACAGAAGGCAAACGTTTCTTAAAGAATGAGTATGTTAAACTGTTATGTCTCTCCCAGTTGCACCAGACACACACACACACACACACACACACATCAACGATTTGCTTGAAAGCAGTCAGTTCTACGATCCAAAAGGTAATGCAGCATTTGTACCAAATTACTTCTGCCCACTGCAGTGCACCTCTTAGCGAAGCCACTGCCACGCAGATACTGGACAGTTCCCGCGAGTTGTTCTCCACGCATAAGGCCGACAAGCCCCTTTGTAACTTTGCTAACTTAAAGTTGGCTCGCGCCTAGCCGGTCCCCGAAGCACAGTCACAGTGAAAGCATTTTGATACGAAAATCATTTCCACGGTAGTGCAAGTGTTCGAAAGCACAAAGCAGACGCCGTCTACCCGCGCTCGCTAGGAAGTTGCGGTGAGCCGGGAGGCTGTGCGGACCGCGCGTCCAGGTACTGTATTCCCGCACCACTGCTCTGGTTTCCTCTTCCTAGACGTTTTGGGGCTCGACCTCACTTTCAACGCGAATTCGCCATAACAAGCCCCCATCCCGGTCTTTTTCCAGGAGGCGAGGACTCTTTTATTTTCCAGCCAGGTCCCTCTTGGGGGCGGGAGAGGAAGCACACTTCACATTTCAATAAAGAGGGGCGGCGGGAAGAGGGGTAGAGGCAGGAAAGAGGTCAGAAAGGAGCTAAGCTGCATCCCTCTCGCCCACCTCTGAGCCCCAAGCGCCGACTGAGGCCGCGGAGACGGGAGGCGGCAGGAAACTGCTCCTTTAAGGGAACCGTGGTCGCCAGAAAAGGAGGGAAGGATGCGGGCTTCGGGCTCGGCGCTGCAGGCGCCGCAGAGAAGAGGCGAGCGCTGCAAAGCCACAGCCATTACCTGCAGCTCTCACATCCTTCCCCCTCAACGTCCCCCCCACCTTAAAGCCAGAGCCCCCTCCCGGTCCCGCCTTCCGAAAAGACTTCTAATCCGGAGCGTGTGCCGTGCCCTTTACCAGGGGAGGAGGTGGGAAAGACGGGGAATGAGAGCTTTTTAAAAATAAATGAAACGTTTGCACCCCAAAGGGGGGGGGTGCGGGAGGGGGGTGGTGGGAGGGGGCTTTAAAGGCGCCGGGGTGGGCGGAGGCGGCGAATCCGGATCAGCCCGGCCGGAGACGGACGGCGGATAGCGCTGGGCACCAGTGGCCGCTCACAAAGGGGAGCGGCGCGGTCCGGCCGGGGCAAAAGGGGAAGAACAAACCGCCCGGGGCCCAATCCGCTTGGCAGCCACAATGGCGTCTTTCACGGGGCGTCCAGGGGCGCCACAGAGGCTGCCTTCGAGGAGGGGATGGCGGTCCCCCCTCTTGGTCCGCGCAGACCCCGGGGGACTGGAGCGGAGCTCCGGGCGCCGCCGCCCCCGCGCGCCCCGCAGGGCTGTGAGCTGGGCTGGGGGCGCTCCGGCCAGCGGCGGCGGATCGCGGCCCGCGGCGCTGGGAGGTTCCCGGCGGGGCTGGTTTGCAAACGCGGAGCTCAGTGTCGGGGAAGAAAGGGACGCGCGCGGTTCGGGAGGGAGGGGTGGAGGGAGAGCGGCTCGGGGGAGGGGGGGCTTGCAAGGCGGACGCCGGGGAGGCTGGCGCGCGAGCGGCGGGCGGGCGGGCGGCGCTGGCACCGGTTCCGAGAGCCTCGGCGGCTCCGCTCTGAGATCCGGAACCGGGCCCCGAGATCCGGAAGGCCAACCCCAGGGCGCTGGTTCCCGGCCCCCGGCCGCCCCGACCCCGGCCCCGCCGGGCCGCACCCGCTCCCTCTGCCCCCTGCGCCCCGCTCGCGCCCGCTCGCGCTCGGAGAAGAAAGCCGACAACCGGCGGGAGCGGCCGGGAGGAGGTAGCGGCTGCTGCCCCGCTGCGGGTCCGAGCGGATCCCGAGCCGCCGCGGCGGGCTGTGAGTGTGCGAGTGTTCCGCGCTCTCGCCCCATGCCTGGCACATGCGTAAAAGCGAGTTGCGCCCAAAGTCCCAGCCATACCCTCCTTAGCAAATAATAACAAACCCAAACCGTCAGATCTTACCTGAAACATTGAAGCACAAAGTCTCTCTCCAAGTCCCCTTTTCCTTTTCCTCTCCCCCCTTTTCCGATTTCTCTCCCAGCGATCTGCTCGGCTCGCCACACCAGAGAGAAATGCAATAGCTTGGCTAAGGTAGACAGAACAAAATACAGAGAAGAGTTGCTCCAGGGCTTTGAAACCCCTCAAGGCAAGGATCAGGATACAATTAGCTCATGCCTCTACCTCCAGTCTAAATCAATCTCCAAAATAAAACTTAAATCAAATTAACTGATCACAGGGCAGACAATTGATCTCCTTCAAAAATAAAGCCCCTATATATACGTATAGATAAATAAACATATAGGAAATTTTTTTCCAGATTTTTTTTGGTGGAAAAACAGTCTTATTCCAGCCTCCAACTTGCTTTTTACCCTCCTCTTGCACAGAAAAGCTGATTTTAATCGTTGTGATTAGTTTTGATGTAACGTTTCCGCGGGCGATTTCTGCAAATGGATGGAGTGTTTCTTTGCCAAAAGAGGGAAAAGCAGCAGATGATGATAATTATAAGGATTGTTGGTTGTTTCTTTTTATTTGTGTTTAGGGCTCTCTCTTCACTTTCTCAAGTTGACCTGACATTGCTGTTACGCGAAGGTCGCGCAACTTGTTGATGAGTATCACCGCCCTGTCTGATCAAAGAATAGGTGATAATTTGGCAATAGAGTAGCACATTTTTTGGTTCCTTTGGCTATATAACGTCCCAAATGACGTGGATAAAAATAAGCACATGCAGTCTGCTTTGCCCCAATCAAGTCTGAATCAGCGCCTGGGGGTGATACACAAACTCATTTCAAATGTTCAACCATGCAGAATTGCAAAAAGATTGAAGGAGTTACACCACATTTTTTTTTAAATAGCAAAATTAAAAGAAAACAAAACCTACATTAGGTGTAGCTAAGAACCTACCAATTAGGGTCATTTGCTCAACCTTCTGAACATACCTTCCCTGTTCCCTTCTCTTTGCTTCCCTCCACCTGGTACCTTTTATAGGGAGGTTTGTAAATTCCACTGTTTGACGGAAGTCTCTAACATAAACACATCTCCCCAGATTGCTACTCTAGTGCTGACCTCCCCCACTCCTCATCACTTCTTCCTCTCTAGGTCTTTGTTCAAAGAGATTGTGTCTCAGCCAGTCCTTATCTTAATTCTTTTCAGTTAGAGTGGGATATTTGGTTGTAACTCAAGGGTCATCTCCCATTAGTGTTATACCCTCGCAGAATACTTTTTGAAATTGTATTTTTTTTTTTGAGCACTTCACAGTTCATTAATTCAAGGACTTTGCTGACATTTCTTATGAAAAAGACCAGGCTGTAAGGCCAAGGATACTAAAAAGGAAGGAGAGAAAGAAAGAAAGAAGGAAAAAAACCCAATCAACCCTAAATAGAACCAGACATGTCCTGCGAATACATGCAATTGGCGGCATTTCACAGGAAGTATTTTTCAGCACCTTTTTACCTTGAAGGTCAGCAAGTGCTGCAACACCAGCAAAAAGAGAACTGCTAAGCTTTGAGAAGATAGAGTCCATCAGAGCAATGCTATTATAATGATATGAGAGATTAATGTCATCATCACAAGAATCAGAGATGTTGGTAGTTTTTTTATTAACATAAGTTCATGAGACTACCTCCCTATAAGATGAAAAAAAGAAAAGGAATGTTTTTAAAAAAACATTTTAATTCCTCCCTTCCCCTAGATACATCTTCTGCTATGCAATTAAAATTTTTACATTCCACGAACTGCAAATTCAGTTAAGTAAAAACTTTGTTCTTGCTAGCAAATAGCAATAAATATTAAGAAGGCGCCGTGGAAGATCCTGAATCACTGGCATGACTTAATCCATTAAAGCTGTTACCTAAAATGACATTTAACCTAAATCTGGAAAATCTTAATATCATTATCCCAGAGTGTTAAAGCTGGAAAGATCCGGCCCTCCTCTGGTGGCGCAGTGGGTTAAGAAACGCACTATGAAGCAAAACACAGCCACTGCAGCACGAGTTCGATCCCAGGCCAGGGCGCTGACCCACATGGCACAGCAGACTTCTCCTGCCTTGCCCGCTACTGCCCTCGGCAGTGTGTTTCAGTCAGTCTGCCTGTTCTGCTCCCCACTCTGTCTCTGATGGATCCTCTCACCCCCTGCACTTCTGGCCTGTACTCCAGTTTTTATATGCATAAATAAATCTTTTTTTTTTTTTAAATAAAGCTGGAAAGATCCTTTGTGGGCATATGACCTTCCATCATTTTGCCACTAAGGAAAGTACAGTGGCTTTTCCCAAGGTCATAAACTAGCCATTGACAGGGTGGAGACAAGGCCACAAGAGGCAGAATTAGAAGAGATGTGGTTGGTGTCCCCTAGCAAATGCCCCCTTTGTGGGCAGCTTTCTAAATTGTGCTGACATGGCATAACCCATACTTTTGGAATTCCCTTTCTAGACTTGTCCTAAAAGCTCATTAGCACATTTTCTCAGATAGCCAGAAAGGCAACACATCTTTGTCCTTTATATGCAGTTAAACTTTTGGAAATACCTTCTACCACCACCCCTCCACTCCCACCTCCCAAAATTAGTACCTGGTCTAGGGAATAAGTAAATGATAAAGCTGTCATAAGCCGTTCAAGATTCAAGAAAGAAAAGGACTAAAAGCAGCGAGACAAGTTTCCTTTTTATTAGTTCCAAAAGGGAGTAAATGCAAGCCTCAAAATATTTAAGCAATGGAATAGTTACTGGAGCAAGAGCTTTGCTTTCTAGGTAACTACTGTGAAAGAAATAATGAGCTAATTGTAGCCTGATAACTTATTCAATAATTTGAACAAATGCAATTCTGAAATGTCCATTTTGAGATGTTTTAAGACTTTAGAATAAAAATATCACTTACAAAAAGTTACCCTTTCAAAGTTTTTGATCATTGATCTTATTTGATTGATTGATCACTAAATTAGGGGTCGTTCCAGTAGCAAATAGATTGCAAAGGGCAGTCTCATTTCATTGTTGTGAGGATCTTAATTTTCTTATAGTTTGACGAGAATTTAAAATACAGACTATAGGGATTTAGAATAGGAAATTAGTTTGTACCAGGTAGTACAAAAATAAACCTTGTGATCTTTATATCAAAGTCACATTGTAAATTCTAAAATAGATTTTTTGATCAAAATAAGGCATGTGAAAAATGGGGTCCACCTTTTGCCAAGCATAAGATATTAATTTAGTGACTTTACTTCAGCCCCTGCAATTATAAAATTACCTGAGTAAACTTATGTAATTTGTACCTAAGCAAGTGAACATTGGTGCTTTGTGATTTCTACAATTTTTTTTTAACCGATCATTAAAAAGTTGGGGGGGGGGGTATATCAAAAATCCTTTCTAACTGTTTTTATTGACTAGTTGAAGTGAGACCAGCAGTCTAAAAGCCATTAGCAACACAGAAGACAATGGCAATAAAATTGTCAGCAAGAAAACAATCAGAAAGAAAACACAGACCTCTCTTTCTGTCTTTCAGAGTCTCACTATCAAAATGAGTTCCATTCGTTTTTAAAAGCATTTTTAAAAAAGAATAGCATATTTTTTCATTGAAGCCAGGGAAACAGTGGGAAAAGGTTTACCACTATGACTGTTGAGGAAACGGTATGTTTTTAAGGGGAGCAGCAGCCCCTTCTAATGGTTACGTGGGGACAGCTCATTTGGTTTCATCGTAGTCACTGAACCCTCAAATCGCAAGTTTGCACAGAACGTCTTTGTCCAGGGGTAGCCCTGCGGTACAGTCTTGGTGGTGATTTGATAAGCTGTAGACATTAGTTGCTGAGATGAAATGTGAAATTGAAGAGCCCTTCACTGAAGCAGCCAGATACCCAGATCAACGTTAAAAACTCCACTGTACTTTATTAGGAAGAAGAGAGAGACCTTAGTGTTCGGGTTCCACCTGGACATCTGTGAGTGTCTTGAGGGATGATGGCTTGGCTGCCACATCTTTCTCCTCACCTGTCACGAAGCGACAGTATTTCCATCACTGCCCCAGGAGTACCCACCTATCACTACTATCAGAGGCCTTGCCCCACAGGAAGTCACATGAGGTTGTCTTAGTTTATCTTTGGGTAAGATTTTAGAGGAAATCACCTGTTTTTTTAACAGCCAACCAGAAACTCCCCATAATACTGTAGAAGTTGCACATTTCCCTGGAGATGAATAGAAGCATTAATGAACTCAAATAGAATGGGTTTGTGATTCCTGGAGGTTTGGTCCCAATCACCTCCTGTTTATAATTAGCATCTGGAAAACATCTTTGTTTCTTTATCATTGTCACTGTTTGTGATAGCTCACTTTCTGAAAAGGGAGGTGTAATGATGGCAGATCTGCTGACAGACATCAATTTCAGCTACTCTTAATCCTGAATAAACATCATCAAGTGCTTGCCCTAAGTCCTTGCAACTTTTATCAGGCTTTCTTCCAGTCATGCAATGTGAATACTGGGTAGAATCGCACATTGTAAGGTAACACAGAAGGTGAATGAAAAACAAAGTTGGATACACCGTTTTTGGTAGTTTTATTTGAATGAGAGATACTTTTGTTGACAAAGAAGTAGATGTGTAAAGAGTTGGGAAGCACCTATATTTGTTATTGGCATTTTAAGATACTTTACTGGACAATCATGCACTATATTTCAAATAAAAGATTGAATAAGTTATATGGCTAATGGAATTAGAATCATAATTGACCTTTAACTTTCATGTGAAGAAAATTCCTATCTTGGGAGCCTCCCTGGTGGCACAAGGGGTTAAGCACAGCACTGTGAAGCTATCTCCAGCCACTGTGGTAGGCCTCAATTCTATCGGCCAGGGAGCTGACACATGGCGCAGCAGACCTCTTCTGTCTCTCCCCTGCTCCCCTTGACAGTGTGTTTCAGTAGATCTGCCTGTTCTGCTCCCCACTCTGTTTCTGTTGAATCCTTTCACCCCTTGCACCTCTGGCCTGTACCCCAGCTCTTGTATGGATAAATAAATAAGTCTTAAAAAAAAAAGAAAATTCCTATCTTGAAGAATTATTTTGATGTTAAAGGTGGTAATATGCAGAAAGTTTTAGAAGTATTTCTAATATATGGTGAATTCTTAATAAATAATAACAAATACTGCCATGGTTTATAGAAGTTGTTGAATAAATAACATGGTCCTAAGCAAAGTGTTATTTCTGTTTAATAGGATAGAAGGGCACTTATGTGGTGGGGAATACCTGATTATTGAAGTCTCTGATTGATTTTTTTAAGATAATAACTAAATTTTATTTTGTTATTTTGCCTGGAAGGCCATAGACACCGATAGACAACTCACCTTTTTTACCTTTAAAATAATGGGGGGAATGGGACTTTCTCCAAGGTAAATTCTAGTCAAGAAAAAATCATGGGACCTCCCTGGTGGCGCAGCGGGTTGAGCGCTGCACTGTGAAGCATCCACAGCACAACAGTGCGAGTTTTATCCCTGGCCAGGGAGGGGACCCACATGGCACAGCAGACACCTCCTGCCTTGCCCTCTGCTCTCCTCAGCAGTGTATTTCAGTCGATCTGCCTGTTCTGCTCCCTGCTCTGTCTCTGGTGACTCCTCTCACCTCCTGCACCTCTGGCCTGTATGCCAGCTCTTGTATGCATAAATAAATATTAAAAAAAAATTAGAAAAGAAAAAATCATGTCCATGATGCTGGTTACTAAGGAATAGGCTCCCCACCTCCCCTTGCTTTGAGGATGCTTGATTGTGACAAGACCACCTTATGTATATAGAACAATGAATTAAGCATTATGTATAATGGTATGGACAAGAAACGGTACTCAACTAGAATTCTACCATGACTCTTTCTTCATAGCTAGTTGCCTTTTGCCTTTCAGAAATGACAGAATCAGTACAAGCAAGTCCTCTGAAAACAAAATTTAAAAAAACACAGTTTTAAAAATTGGAAGAAAGAAACTTCAGGGCAGATTCAAATCTCTAATAGTCCAATCAATCAATCATATCGTATTACCCAATTTGCTACCTTCTCCAGTTTATGTATATTCTTCTTTCCCACGCACTAGACCTTATCATTTTCAGTTTATTCCAAGTCGACTGTTAAGGCTATCCATTTTAGAGTTATGCAGCAGTTATTTTAAGGAAACATTTTTAATACAATGAACATTTTGTTAGATATTTTGTACTATTTGATATTTAAGCACCTCATAGTAAACTGACTGGCATAGAAAGGTACTTCTATTTGCAGTGTAATGCATCTCATGCACAGCCCATCCGGTAGAGAACCACTTAGCTTTGCTTCACTGTTCTTCTGTCTGAACTAAGGCTGTTCATGAGAAACCCCATAATACAATGGAGACCCCTTCGGGGCACCATATACATTTATGTAAGTTATCTCTTCGTGCATCCTTTGGGTGTCAGAACCTCTCAGCTTTGCTAACCATAAAAAATCTGCCTTAAGCATATTACTAACTTTAAAACTCTAATGATATGGTGTCATATTTCAATTTTTAAAAAACCTTTCCCGGATCCACCCATGACAAAACCCTATAAAACGTATCCAAATGGAATCATCCTATGCTTAAAAACAAAATTGGTTTCAAAGAAAGAGTCATGAATACGCTCTAGTTAAAAACAAACAAAAAAATCCAAAAGAAAAAAATATATGGTCAAAAAATAATTAAGAAACAAAGGCATCGCTCTTCAAACTGGTAAGAACCACTATAAACAAATTGCCATGGGAAGCAAGAATTGCCACATTTTCTTAAAGTTGTCAAGAGAAAAAGCAGTTTCTAGAGTCTTAATGAGTCTAAACCTGGTAGGTTAAAATGGGCAATGGGTGGTGGGAGCAAATCGACAAGACCCTTCAACACAGCATTTACATGATGTCAACATTATTCTTAATAATAACATTAATGATAGCAGTGATAAGAAACAATTATGAATGATGGTAGGGAACTTCCATTGTGTAAAGACCATCTGGCTATGAGAGTCAGACATGAAATTCTAAAATTAAATCCTCAATCTGTCCCTCTAAGGTTGCTTCGTAGATAATGGATATCTTAATTTTTTAAAAAGAAAAAGAAAATATTCATTGTAAAATATACAGCAGCTCCTGCTGAGAAAACAAAGCCTGTGTGTCTATTTCTTTTCTAATTGTTGATATCCCTAAACAAAACAAAAGCTCTGTGAAAGGGCTTATAAGATAATGATAGTAACCCATCAGGCTTTTATTTTTTGCTTCTGAAGATTTTTGATAGGTACGGCATTATAATCATATTACACTCCTGTCCCCAAGTGGGAGGCAGAATTTCCCCAGCTTTTTCTCCTAAAATAAAACCTACTGAAAGAATCAGGGGGAGGGTTTGGAAGGGCTAGACCTTTGGTTTGCAACAAATATATAATTTACAAGTTAACTTAGGTTGTAAAGACAAATACCAACGAGAAGGCATTGGGTCTCTGTTGCTGGACAACATTTTACATGTGCCTTATATGTTTGTCATTGTATAGACGTGACCTTGTACCCAAAATTGCACAATCTAAAACAGTTTGGAGATTAGTGAAATAACTAAACTGAATCTTTTTCCATGTGTTCTGGATGTAACACTCGTTAAGAAGGGATTCAGAGAACTGGATGCCTTGTTTTGTTTTTAGAATTCATGAAACTAAAAATCTATGTTTCTCCACTTTAATTTCTCTGGGGGTTTGGGTTGGTTTGAATCAACCGCATATAGCCACAGCCTTAGTTTTCTTGCTTAATTTCTGGTGGCCATCTAAAGAGGCTTAGATCTGTCCATTCAGCCCAAATACCCACTTCCTTTGGCCTCGCAGTAACTTGTTATAGTTTTATTGGTGTCTTTTTATTTCCCACAAATGAATTTTTTTTCTGAAAACAACAGCAAGAGAAAACTTTAGATTTCAAAGAATAAGAACACAACTTCTTCCCACGTCCTTCATTTCTTGTAAGGGTATCACTCTGATTTTTAAATATATTCAACCTAAAAACTGGCCTCCATCTGTGGTTCTTATCAGCTTAGTTCTTGTGGTTGTTCATAAGGAATGTTAGTGCTGATGGCAGAGTTGATAGCCTATCAAGAGTACATTTACAGATGTGCTTTTGCTAGATGTTGGTATTATTCAACTTGTGCCCTCAGAATTGTCTCTTGGGTCTCCCTGAAGCTCATTTCAACAAAGAAAAAATTCCAAACAGATTCAGTAGTTTCTTACTTGTGTTTAATCGAGAAAGAATTAAGCCTATAGTAGAAACTTAGAGAAAAGTGCTTATTTGATAATGAATACATTAAGGGACAAACCCAACTCAAGTAGCCCACTTTTCTGGAGGTTTTTGGGGAGTCGATCTGGGGCTGGATGGTGGAGAAATCCTAATTGACTCCCCTTTTTCTTTCTTTGGGCTCCTAGAAGTCTGAAATTCTCATTGTCATCCTCTGAAGAGCTAGAAGTAGTAAATTAAGATGAAACTGTTAATCTCCTCTTTTAAGCTACATATTTAATTTCATAGTATCTTGACACAGATTTTAATCTATGATAAATTTAGCTTTAACTAGCTCTGCCACTACTTCACCTAATCCTGTTGAGTTCCTGTTATGACTTTTCTTTTTTTCTAACTTTCCTTATTCAGACTGAAACAATAAATTATTTTTGTACAATTTACCAATACTGTCACTTCTGTTACTTCATTTGGCCCTCTCGGCTGGAATTGTTATCCCAATTATACTGAAGATGAGGAAAGAGAGTGACTCTCCAAAGTCATGCAACAAGAGAAAGAGACTTTTTCTGACTCCCAAATCAGTATGTTTTCCACTAGGAAAACATGTGTGAGAATTCGCACATGTAGTCACAGCCCATCTCTTTGCTTTCAATTTTGTTTATTCTGTACCCATTTCTTTAACATAGAAAAACAAGCTCCTAGTCTGAATGATGAAACAGGAAAGTGACTCCACCCTCTACCTTCTCTTCCTCCTTATATCTCTTTCTCTTTTTCATAAGGACTTTGACTCCTCGGTTTATCTGGTATCATCCCCTTTGGAAAGTAGCCTGAGGTTCTCTGATGTTCTCTCTGTGCAAAGAAACTGGATCCTGGGCAGAGTTTTTATTCTGATGCTTTGGAGGACTGTTGAAACCCACTCAGATATAAGGTACAGTCATCTTTGGAAGCTTCAGTAGGTTTTTCACCCCATGAATGAGCAGGAAAGGGGTGACTTTGCTTTGAAGGAAGAATAGCTACTGATGGTGAGTTTGAGCCTTTCCATTGCTGTCATTCACCCTCATTTTCAAAACAAGAAAGAAAGCAGATAAGGAGGTAAGTAGCAGAAAATAGCTTCCCCATGCTCCTATGAGGACAAATACCCCCGAAAACAGTGTTGGGTCACAAATCCTGAACTTAACTGATCTCACAGGGTCTAATACAGGGAATGCTTAGGGGCTGATTGGGCAGAGATAGGACTTGAGGGTGGAACACAAGGTCTTTATTCTTTGGAGGCCCATCCACACTCTATCCTTATTTACTTTATTATTTTTAAAAAATTTATTTATTTATGCATACAAGAACTGGGCTATAGGCAAGAGGTGTGTGTTGAGGGGGTGAGAGAATTCACCAGAGACAGAGTGGGGAGCAGAACAGGCAGATCAACTGAAAGACACTGCTGAGGGGAGTAGCGGGCGAGCCATGTGGGTCTACTCCCTGGCTGGGGATCGAACTCGTGCTGCAGTAGCTGTGGCTGCTTCACAGTGCGGTGCTTAATCCCTTGTGCCACCAAGGAGACTCCCACCAGGGAGGGGTCATATCCTTATTTATTTTTAACTTGCATCACATCTTTCCCTTCAGTGCTGTTGCTCATCCTTTACTGGGGACAAATAAAGCGGAAGGTGTTTCTCAACCATAGCAAGATCTAGAGGAACATCTTCACAGCCTAATTAGCTGGCTCTTAATTTCAGAGAAACTTGATTGTGTATGTTTCCTAATTAGACTAGGAAAACCTAATGGGAGTGCTGACACTGCCTCCCCCAGGCAAGCTGTGTACAGAAAAGGGCTACCATCCAAAGGGAAGCATGGTTCTTTCGCTCGGTAATGACTTTACCCAATCCAGCATCAGTTAAACTTGAACCTTTTACAAAATGAAAGATTTGACCCCCCTGTGCAGTTATACATCATGTATCAAAGCACAGAGAAATCATGTGGCGGTCTTAGTTGACTACTTCAAAGTTGTAAGATCCTCTCAGTTTTTCTTTTCTCCACCTGTGCTGTGTCTCTACGTGTAGTTCCGTGTGAAGTACAGGTAGAGATGTGCATGTTTCCTTCAGAAGAAGGAAAAGAAATTGTTCCTGCAAATGGAAATAAATGCCATTATTTTTAAATGAAACTAAGATTTCCAAAATTGAATTGAACTCTGATCTGGGTGGTCAGTTACCTTGCCTGAAATGACCACTGTGTAAAATATTAGAATGAAGGAGAGGAGAGCCGCTCTCCCACAAAGCCCGTTGTAATATTTTAAATACAAGAGGAAATATCTCTGCTAAGCCCCTGGGTGTTCTAATAGCCTAAAGCATCAGAATTGATTACCCTTGGCTGGTTTAATTCCAAATGTCCTTGGTAGTCAACAAAAGACCTGGCTGATAAGGAGTTCTAAACTTTACATCTGGAGTTATAATAGCAATTGTCTAGACAATAACAAGAGAAATTTCAAAAAAGTTTGCCCTCAAACCACCAAATTCTAAACATGAAAGAACCCTGTCAGTTGCTATTCCCACAGGTGGGTGGTGCCCCCTCCTTCCCACTCAGGCAAGATGCACGCCCTCGTGCAGAATTAGAGATCTGTCTTTCCTAGGCTTTCTGAAACATAGGTTTCTCTTATTGATAGAAAAGGCCTGTCTTTCAATTGGCTTTCAATAAATAAAGAAGTGTTTTCAGTGGCTTCTCCCTGCGTTTTAGAGTAAAGGCCAAAATTTCTCCATACCCTATTTGATCTGACTCATCTCCCTCTCCACACACGAGGCTTCTCTGTGTGGATACTTCAGATTGCCCCTAATAATCTGAGTTTTCTGTATTTCCTCTTTGCCCCAGGGCCTTTGCACAGGAGGCAGATCCTATGCAGAGAATGATCTTTGTCTCCTTTAGCCTAGTAATTCCTGCTCATCTTTCAGTTCAAATAATACTTCCTCAGGGAAGCCTTCCATTCCCTTTAGACCAGCTTAATGGTTTTTGTTATATGCGTTCATAGTTCACTTGTTTTTTTCTTAAAAGTATTAGACAGTTTGCATGTACATATTTTATTTATTGTTTGATTACCATCTGTTTTATAAGGTAGGAACTATATCTTCTTTTTCTTACAAATATTTCCAGGATCTAAATAATTGGCACATAGTTGGTGCACAAGAGATACTTGTTATTGGAGGAGTCAAAGATTGTATAGATTAATATAAAGAAAATGACACGTTAAAAAAACAATTGAAATAAAAAAAAGTTTGAGGTTACTAACAGGTAGGTAAGGGGAGAGATAAGTGCTCAGGGATTCAGTGATTTTTATATCCAGCACTAGTGTTTCCTGTAATAGATTCCAAAGACTCTGAAAAACTTATCCTATAATGTAGACTCCCTGCCCAAAAGAATTGAGAGCAGGGACTTGATCAAATATTTGTACACCAAGGTTTATTGCAGTATTATTTACAATGACTAAAGAAAGAAACAACCCAAATTTCCATTGATAGAAGAACAGATACACAAAATGTGGCATATATATGATGGAATGTTTTTCAGCTTTAAAAAGGGATGAAAATCTGACACCTGCTGTAACGTGGGTGAACTATGAAGATACTGTACTAGGTGAGATAAACCAGAAAAAAGAAAGACAAATATTGTATAATTCCACTTACACCAAGTACTTAGAGTCGTCAAATTAAAGAGACAGAGAATTGAATAATGGTTGCCAGAGGCCGGGGGAGGAGGGAATGGAAGTTAGTATTTATGAATATGAAATTTCAGTTTGAGAAGACAAAAAGTTTCTAGAAATGGTTGTTGGTGGTTACATGAAGATGTGAATGTATTTAATGATATTGAACTATACACTTAGAGATGCTTAAAATGTTAAATGTATAATGTGTGCCACCACAATTAAGGGAAAATACATGGGAATACTTAACCCCCCCCTCCAAACAACACACACATACATAATCTTATATTCCCCTTGAGTTCAGAGCCCATTAGCTTAAAATGGGGGCCCAATTTATCTATATGATTTTGTTTAAAATACATGTTTATTATCTCACATTTTGGGTTTTTCGTTTTTTTAAATGGCCTACTTTGTCCTCATTTGATTTGTTGGGTAAGGGCCAGAGTATGTAATGTTGTCTATCACTGCCTTTTCTGCCGGAGTAGCATCTCCTCTGAATCGAAGGTACCAGAATATTGCACTTCCATAACAAAATATCAGTCTTGAAGTTTGATCCCAATTAAACTTCTGTATTTAGAGCTGTTTTCAAATTAGAAACATTTCTGGGAGAAATCCAACACAGTTCTTATTTTTATACTTCCTCTGACTTTGTATATTTATTTGACTGTCAGAATCAGTCTATCATTTATCTTTATAGAGATAAAGGAAAATCCAATTGTATTTAAAGTCCATATCTAGACTTTCCTTAGGATTAAGCACAAAGGAGATTGACTGGTTTATAAATGTCTAATATTTGTTCTCAAATGAAGAATACTCACCTGGAATGTGGACAAAATCATCTGTAGATTTCCAAGACTCCAATTCTGGAACAGCTCACCCAGCAAATCTGACATTTGATGGTGAAAATCTGTGTCTGAAACTGTCATCTAAGGCTGTTTTGATGCAGGTGAGCTTAGCACACCAGAGAAACACTAGTTCATTTCACTTGCTTTTAGAGGAAGAACCTTTAGGGAGCTCAGCTAAGTTTGTGTTCTTTGCCTAAATAGTTTGTATTGTACTATTTGTAAGAGAAGCTGAGAACCTTGAGACTGTACTCCATATTAAATCAGTCCTTCTGAGAGAAACATTCTCCACAACCATTTTTCAGTTTAGAGCCAGTAGTTGGTAAATTGGGGAGGTTACCGAGTCTTTTAAGAATCTAAGAACGTCATGAACCTCCTCTCTCCCAAAAAGAATTCACAACATTTTCTGCATTCCTTACAGAGGATTCTTACCCCTTGTAGCACATCTGTAGACTCCAGGTAAGTTACCCTGTTGTTAATCTTGGGTTTGACTGCCACTTAGTATTCAGTACCAGCACATCATTTCAGAACCCAAAGGCCCAGACCCATGATTCCAAACTGGACCTGAGTCTTTTTTTTTTTTTTTTTAAGATTTATTTATTTATGCATACAAGCACTGGGGTACAGGCCAGAGGTGTGGGGGGTGAGAGGATTCACCACAGAGAGCG
>JAGFMF010011668.1:15741272-15803812 GCA_019455555.1 Galemys pyrenaicus | reverse complement strand
TCTGTGGTGAATCCTCTCACCCCCCACACCTCTGGCCTGTACCCCAGTGCTTGTATGCATAAATAAATAAATCTTTAAAAAAAAAAAAAAAAAAGAAAGTAGACCTTGGAGGCAGATACACAGAGATGCAGTCCCATTCCACCCTCCTTATTTTTGTCTGGCCACAAAATTCTAATTCTGATCATCTCACTTTCAAAAAGAGGAAAATATTACTTGCTTCTCAGGGTGTTGTAAAGTTTAAGCAAGCTAGCATATCCAGGGCACTAGGCACAGATGCTAGCATTTAGTAAAAGATCGGCAGACTGGCTACAAGTATGTGTTATTGTGTTTTGTGAATCTTAGACAATAACATGCTGTTGAGGGTGTGAAGAAATTGAAATTCATGCATTGCTTGTGGGAATGTAAAGTGTGCAGCCACTTTGGAAAACAGTTCCCCAAAATATTAAACCTGAAGTTACTGTATGACCCAGTGATTCCACTCCAAAAGAAATGAAAATATATAGGCACACAAAACTTGTGCACAAATATTCAAAGCAGCATTATTCACACAGTCCCAAAAGTAGAAACCACACAAATATCCATCAAGTTATGAGTAGATGAACGTAATGTGGTATATTAAACACAATGGGATATTATTTGGCAATAGAGAAAAGGAAAGTAAAGTCTGCTAAAACATGGATGTACCTTGAACACAGAGTATAAGAACCAGTCACAGAAGACTGTATATCAATAATACGTGATTCCATTGATGTGACATGATAGGCAAATCAGCCAGAGAGATGGAAAGTAGATTAATGGTTGCCAGGGCACAAGGAAGATGGTTGGGGGAAAGGGAGTGATGGCTAAGGGATCTGAGGCTTCTTTTTGGGGTAATGAAAATATTCTGGAATAAAGTAGTGGTGATGATTAACCTACATTCTGAATGTACTAGAAAAACTGAACTGTATGCTTCAAATGAGTGAATTATATGGTATGTGAAATATATCTCAATAAAGCTGAAAATAAAATAGGTGAATCTTAAAAGCCAGGCAGTATTTGGACAGGTCGAAAAGAGCAAGAGGACAGAGCAGAGGGAAGTAGCCCACATGATCCAAGCACATGAACAGGGTTTGAGAGCAAATGTATACTGGAGAACTGTGCGAAGAAGTAGAACACCAAGGTGGGTCATTTAAGATCAAGTGGCGTCATTCAAAGTTAGCCTTAGAGAGCCTCCCTGGTGGCACAAGGGGTTGAGTGCCGCACCGTGGGACCTTCTGCAACCACAGTGCGAGTTCGACCCCCGGCCAAGAAGGGGACCCACATGGCGCAGTGGACCTTTCCTGCCTCGCCCACTGCTCCCCTCAGCAGTGTGATTTGGTCCATCCACCTGTTCTGCTCCCCACTCTGTCTCTGGTGAATCCTCTCACCTCCCTTGCCGCTGACCTGTGCCCCAGCTCTTGTATGCATATATAAATAAAATCTTAAAAGAAAACAAAAAGCAAAGTTAGCCTTAGAGGTGATTAGTGGTCTCCCTGATGGCAGGAAGGGCAGGGAGGGCGCAGTTTTCCAGATGCGTCATAATATATGACACATAACACATGACTCATAATGTTGGACATGGGCTGGAGTAAAGGAGGAAGACCAATCGGAGACCTATGGGAGCTTCTGACCAAAGGGAGACACTTTTGTGAGTGTTTGTGTTCATACTTTGCTTGGGTCCATGGTGAAAGCTTTGATGTAAGTGAAGGACCCCCGAAGGTCATAGCTGGGTCTCCACTTGCAGGCAGCGTAGGGTGGGGCATCTGGTGAGCCTTGTCCATGAGGGCTGCGTTCTGAGGGAGCGCCTATCTTCCCCTATCCTCACAGTACAATTTGCTTTCTGTGGAAATTGTCCTTGGGGTAGGAAGAACCTCATTTTCTGAACAGAACAAACACAAATACAATATTTCATATCTTCTCTGCCATTTTCACCTTTTTCTGTAATTGCAAACTCATGCCCCCAGTCTCACCTGCAAGAGTCTGTCTTCAGATGTAGAAATCTCTTCCCCCCCTCACTGACCCCTCCTCCTTTTTTATTTTCCCCTTCACATTTTCAGGATCTTTTATTTTATTTGTCAGTTCTTTTGATTAGTGATAGGAAAGGCGTCAGGGAGAAAAGGAAGCGAGGACTCTTCTGTTTCATTAGTTTCTGATAAAGTGTGTGGTTTTTAAAGGCTGCTTTCATAAATCTACATGCTCTCCTAACTCACAGTTTCCGGTTCATCTCCCTCTTTCATACCTTGGTTTTGCGCTTAGAGGCACAGAGACCTTGAGCCCCTCTCTACACTGTGTCTTCGCTAGCCTCCAGCTGATTCCAGCGGTTGAGTTTCTCTTTGCCCTTCAGCTCGCTATTAACCATTTTCTTCTTACTCCTGAATGTTGCCCTTTTCCTCAAGTTCACTGTTAGAGAAATTCTCTGGGGAGTCACCCTCAATTAGACTATCCAGCCGAGCCTTGTGATGACCTGGCTGCCACGGCAGCTCCCACACCTGGCGTCCATCCACCTGCCGTATTCTAGATGGATTGTCTCCTCCTCTCCAGGAGGCACCCACACAAGTTGTATTAAGAAACAGACGTTTATCACCTCCCCTGATAGCACTTAGAATACGCATAGGAAAACCCCTGGGGAATCCTTTTTGCTCTATTTGTTATTACTATTTAAAAACCAAGTTAGTGCTCAGTGACTGGGTGCAAGTATATATCTTTAGGATTTAAAATGTGTCTTTAAAAATAGAGTCTTTGGCATGGTTTGACTTTAAAGCCTAAAGGTTTTAAAAGAAAAATAAGTTATTTTCCCCATGAGACACAGGTAACTTGAACTATTGTGGTCTGGGGAAGGGGCGGCAGGTTCTTTGGGATGCTTATTCTTAGGGAGTAAATGTCATGGTAGGTTGTGACTTTGGAATATGACAGTCCTCTTCATTCTCCCTCTCCCTCTCCTTCCTTCCCTTCCTCTTACATGCCTGAATGTTGCTCCTAATTTCCTTCCAGTTGTAAGTTAAAGTGTCTTTATCATTCTTAGGCTTTCTTTCCCCTTCTCTTCCTAACTACTTCTCCCCATCCATTGCATCCAGACTGAACTCATACTTTAAATCAAAGTAAGCTGCAAAAACAAACACTGCATTTGACTCTAACTAAGCCTTTAGAAATGTCATTCTTCTTTCTAGAAAGACTTGTCACTTCCTCCTACTCCAGTGAAACACCTCATTCCCAAACCATCCTGAAGTTCTCTTTTTTAAAGAATTATTTATTTATGCACACAAGAACTGGGATGTAGACCAGAGGTGCAGGGGGTAAGAGGATTCACCAGAGACAGAGCAGGGAGCAGAACAGGCAGATCTACTGAAATATACCACTGAGGGGAGCAGAGGGCAAGGCAGGAGAGGTCTGCTGTGCCATGTGGGTCCCCTCCCTGGTGGTGATAGCTTAATAGTGCTGTGTCTTTAACCCCTGCACCACCAGGGAGGCGCCCACCTCCTGAAAGTTTCTTTCTGTCTTTCTCTCTACTCCAAACGCATACAACGTAGTTGGGACTTTCCAGGAGTTCTGACAACCTGAAAACATTCTGAACGATTCTGACCTTAGCACTTGGGGTCCAGTACATAATAATCTGTTCTTGTTATGAGCACGGCCCTGCTCCTGCACTCTAGAGATAATCAGATAGCCTCGATCCTGGGGTTGCAATGACCTTGGAGACACTGAGCCACAAAAAGCCTCCCCTAAACCAACTCCTGCTCTGAACTTCTGGACGCTGAGAATTTTGCTCATCTCATTTCACTCATTCACCTGTCATTGGTTCATTCTTATATTTGGCCCACTAATACCTGGAGAAAGGTCCATGAGAAGCTGTGTAAATAGAGACGTGACATGCAGCCTTTTAGGATGTTGCCTGTCCCAAGTCTCACTGCCAGGGTAGAGGCTTCAAGATCTTGGGGAAAGCAAATATCATGGATTTAGGTTGAATATAATTTCCCATAAAAATAAAGTGGCTTTGTTTATATATGTTTCTAAATTTAATCATATGTTAACTTGAGTGCAATTTTTTTTTAAAGATTTATTTATTTATGCATACAAGAGCTGGGGTACAGGCCAGAGTTAGTCGCGGGAGGTGAGAGGAGTCACCCAAAGACAGAGCAGGGAGCAGAACAGGCAAATCGACCGGAAACACACTGCTGAGGGTAGCAGCGGGCGAGGCAGGAGAGGTCTGCTGCGCCATGGGGGACCCCTCTCTGGCAGAGGATCTAACTGGTTCTGCAGTGCTGTGGATGCTTCAGAGTGCAGCGCTCAACCCGCTGGCACCACCAAGGAGGCCTTTGAGTGCAATCTTGATTACAGACATGAGGGTATAGAAGTCTCAGGAAAACCCTGGCCCTTTTTTAAGAAAGTGGTCTGAGGAAGGGAAGGCAAGCTTTCCTCTAAGGGGTATGCATGGAATCCTACCCTTTAATTTGCTTCTGAGCTTTTGTGTCTGTGAACTTTGGCCAGTTTTTCAACTTCATCTGTGAGAAAATACTCCAGGAATCCAGCACCTACCCCTTCTAGGTGGGAAGGGAGCTGCCTGGGGGCTGCCTTGACCTAGCCATACCCAGCCTTGCCCTGAGGGCTCCTGCTCAGCTACCCAAAGGTAAGGAGGCTAAGTCTCCTATCCCAGGTCTCTTCGAGATAACAAAAGACAAGACCGTTTTCAGGTCCCTGCAAATTCTTGTACTCTGGTTCCTGCCATTGGAATCACTCCTCTGGATTGTAAAAGGGCTTCTTGTTTGAGAATTTTAGTAGGAACCAGAGTTTCTCCACATTGACTCTGAAATGAAGCAATGCACTCTATTTCATGGAGTCCAAGATGCCATCAATTGGAAGATGTGACATTATTTTATGCCATACACATAAAAAAGAATGTAGGCAATTAGACTATGACAGTCATTGACTGTCAGGCCATCCTGTAAAAAAATGTGCATCTTAGAATCGGTGAAATATGTAGTTACTCATGTGAGCTGTAGAGTCAGGCTGCTTGGTTTTGGATCTTTCCTCTGCTGTTCAATCTTTGACCTTGGGCAAGTCACAACTTCCTGTTCCTCAGTTCCCTTATCTGTTCGGATGATAATAACAGTATCTACTTGAGAGGATATTTGAGAATGAAATAAATAATTACATGTAAAATACTTAACACAATACCTAGATTATAATAAAGGCTCAACAAATGTCAACTTTTTGTTGAATGCTAATAAAGAAGAGTAATTAATAGCTAACATTATTGAATAATTTTGAAGTTATGGGTATAGGGCCAACCAATTAAATTGGACTATCTTGATTTATACTCATGCAGGAAGATGCTATGATTATCCCTGCTTGTCAGAGGAAAAGCTGGGGCAAAGGGATATTACAGGGGTACCTGGATCTTAAACTCTTGAGAAACCCTATGTATTCTTTTAGCTTAACATTTTAATTTTAACATACAGCTTTGTTTCCTTTTCCTTTTTTTAAAAAAAAGATTTATTTATTTATGCACACAAGAACTGGGGTACAGGCCAGAGTTAGTAGCGGGAGGTGAGAGGATTCACCAGACAGAGTGGGGAGCAGAACAGGCAGACTGACTGAAACACACTGCTGAGGGGAGCATCGGGGAGAGGCAGGAGAGATCTGCTGCACCATGTGGGTCCCCTCCCTGGCCAGCGGCAGGGATCGAACTCATGGTGCAGTGACTTTTTTGCTTCATAGTGCGTTGCTTAACCCACTGTGCCACCAGGGAGGCCCTCCTTTTCCTTCTTAAGAAGAAACAGATTTCCCATAAAGCTAATAAAATTCTGGCTTTGACACCCATCTCTGACACAGATTCCTTCTGAAGACCTGGGTAGAGAGGAAGAAGTGCCTGCAGAAAATAGCACATTGACTCAAACCTAGCGAAAGAGTTGGGGGAGGGCGAGAGAGAGGAAGAGAGAGGGAGGGGAGCATTTGGCAAAATAAAAAGGATGCTAAAAACCCTGTCCGGTAGAGGAAATGGCATGTATCCAAATCTTCAGAGGACAGAAAGACTTGACTTCAAGAAAAGGGCAGGCAGTGATGCAGTTTTTAAAATGGCTGTGTCATTGTATGAGCTTCCTGTAGCTGTCACAATAAACTACCATAAAGGAGACTTGAAGCACTGTACAGTCAATACAATACCTCTATTGTTTACAATATCTCAGTCAATGACAGCCCACATGTATGATGGTGGGCACAGTGGGCTCCACCACACAGCCTAGATGTGTAGTAGGTGAAGTCATCTAGATTTTCGTAATTACACTCTGTGATGTTCACACAATAATGAAATCAAATCTTTATCGTTGAGATGCATGACTGTGATGCAAGTTTTATTATCTGAAGATCAGAAGTTCTGAAGATCAGAAATCTAAAATTAAGGAGTTGGCAGAGTTGTGTTCCTTCTAGAGTCACTGGGGGAGAATTCATTTCCTTGCTTTTTGTAGCTTGTAAATGTTGCCTGCATTCTTTCACTCATGGCCCCTTCCTCGTTCCCTGCCAGTCTCTTTCCCATGGTGATCTCTCCCACAGCTCACTATGATTGTCCTGCCTCCCTCTTAAAAGGCTCAGCACCATTACATTGGGCCAATGTGGATGACTTAATCACATCTGTAATAATGTCTTTTCAAGTAAGATAACATAGTCACAGTTTCTGGAGACAAGATTGTATGTGTGTGAATCATTATCAGTCTACCACAGACATGATAAAATATGCCTTTATCTTAATCTTTATCTTTAGTAAAAAAACTGCTGATGGGGATGGAGAAGGGAATAAGGGAGGCCAGCTATAATTTATATTTCAGATGAAGGATAATCAGCTTATAACCTAAGTCACTGGCAATAAGGACAGCATGGTGGCAACAGATTGGAGATGTTGGAAGGTAGAGTCATTCTCAAAGTTCATCCTGAACAGTTGTATTTCTAGCAAGTTCCAGGTAGTACCTGTGCTACTGGCTCTTGATCTTATTGAATAGGGTGCACTGTGGGAACGTCAACATTCAAGGAGATGTTCAAGATGGACCCCAATGGCAGAGCCCATGGATTCTGAGAAGTATGCTATCCTGAAACTCCAGGTGTAAAGAGCGTTTTCAGGAACATGTGGTCAAAAGCAGAAAATGAAGATAGTGAAAACTGCCCAGAATATTAGCCATAGGTCACTAATGTCATTAATGAGAGTAGTTTTGGTGAGGTTGTGTGAGCATAAAACCTCTACCATCTTTCTCCATGTCCTTTGAATAAACTTTTCAGTTATATTTATCTAAAAGTGTGGGGGGGGGATGCATCTCCCTGATGGTGCAAGGGGTTAAGCACCGCATTATGAAGCTACTGCAGCATGAGTTCGATCCCTGGCCAGGAAGTAGACCCACATGGCACAGCAGACCTCTCCTGCCTCGCCTGCTGCTCCCCTCAGTAGTGTGTTTCAGTTGATCTGCCTGTTCTGCTCCCCACTCTGTCTCTGGTGAATCCTCTCGCCCTCCCACACCTCTGGCCTGTACCCCAGCTCTTGTATGCATAAATAAATATTTTTTAATTAAAAATAAATAAATAAAAGTATGGGTCTGGGTTAGCAGAGATGGACAGAGAACATCTTTTTTAACTCCAGCAGCAGCTGTGATGTATAATGGGGGCTCAGCCATGCGGTCTCCAAAGATGGGTTCATTCTTTGCTTTGATTGTGCTGCCATCTTCATCGTGTGAGCTTATTTTAAAAGAGGCAGAATATTTATTTGCAAAGATACACAACAGCAAACAGGCTGAAATAGTGGGTTTCATGAATATCAAGTATAAGAGCAGTTCCAAAAGACCCTGCTTGGTTAACTGAAGCAAGAGCACTCTAGGGTAAAAACTGATGTCCAACTCTTTATTCATTCAGTTCACTTGTGGATCTCTATCATGTATAATTATCTTCTCGTTACATTTCATATTATCTTTTTTCCTCCAATAGTGTTAGAAACATATTATTTTCTTTGTTTGAGGTGTATGCTGACCTAATTATGAGACTGTACTTTAGTAATAAATGCCAAACACCTGGAATATATTAACTATTGCTGATTTGCCCTTAGGTTCCCTATGTTGATGTCCTTCCATATCTTTAGGTAACCATCATACCATTTTTTTTTGAAAAGATTTTATTTTTGCATAGAAGAACTGGGATGTAGGCCAGAGATATGGCGGGGAAGGTGAAGGGTTGAGAGGATTCACCAAATTTTAAAATAATAACACCATAAGTCCAGGTTCTCTGTATATCCACTGACAAAGAAACAACAATTGTTAAATGGATTTTCAGCAAGGAAAATCAAGTGAAAGTAAAAACTAGTTTTAGAAAGCTTAGTTTAGGTTGAAGATTGTTCATTCTTTTTCTTAAAGGAGACTTTTAGAACCAGAGAAAAATAACGATTAAAGATATGCAAGCACATTATTTGTCTCATCCTCTGGGTGTCAAACTTTAAAAAAAACTTAGTTAAAATTTTTTAAGAAAAAGTCCTATACTCACTTCAGACTACTGGATAATTTTCTATTCCAGACTTTAAAAAAAATTTGATCTGATGTCACAGTCATTCTATCATTAGAACATTGGATACAAATAATCATTTCATCTGTTTTACAGGTGGTCAGCAAAAGTACTTTGGTTATTAAGGCTTTTCCAGTATTCTGAGTTTTTTTGGTTTGTCTTTATTCTACCTGGTACAAAGATGAGAAATTCAATGAACAAAGGAAAGACAAGAAAACAAGTTTAAGGTGTTTGCATTGTGGTCTGATTGAAGTAGGTAAATGACTAGAGAACGGTGTTTACTGCCATTGACTAGGAACAGACAATGTGCCACAGAGAGTTCCGGGACCTCCCCTGGTCTCCACTGTCAACTCCCCTCTCTTTAGAAGGTGAAGGTGATGGCTCTCTCTCCCTCTCCGTTTTTTTTAACATCTATTTATCTATTTATTTATTTATTTATTTATCTATCTATCTATTTATTTGTTTGTTTATTTATTATGCATGCATATAGGAACTAGTGTACAGGCCAAAAGTGTAGGGAGGTGAGAGGATTCACCAGAGACAGAGCGGGGAACAGAACAGGCAGATCGACTGAAATACACTATTGAGGGGAGCAGTGGGCTAGGCAGGAGATGTCTGCTGCGCCATGTGGGTCCCCTCCCTGGCCGGGTATTGAACTCATGCTGCAGTGGCTGTGGATGCTTCATAGTGCTGCGCCTTAACCCCTTACACCACCAGGGAGGCCCCTCTCTCCATTTTTTTGTTTCTCTTTTATTTTCAGAAGAGAAATCTGAGTTCAGAGTTGTCAGCAAACTGGTCTAGGTCACAAAAACTTTCTATTTGACTTTTGCATGTCATTAGTCACAGAACTCACCATGATTTTATGTACCACTAAGAAAAAAATAAATCTTTTTTTTTAAAATAAAAAACAAAAAAATTAATGAAATAAATGGTTCAAGGTATATATAAAACTCCAGATTTAGGGACCTCTCTGGTGGCACAAGAGAGGGGTTAAGGCACAGCATTATAAAGCTATCTGCAGCCACTGCAGCATGAGTTCAATCCCTGGCCAGGGAGCTAACTCATATGGCGCAGCAGACCTCTCCTGTATCACCTGCTGCTCCCCCACCTCAGCAGTGTATTTTAGTTGATCTGCCTATTCTGCTCCCCACTCTGTCTCTGGTGAATCCTCTCACTACCTACACCTCTGGCCTATACCCCAGTTCTTGTTTGCATAAATAATTAAAATAAATATTTTTTTAAAAGTTCATCATGATGTATTCCAGATCACTTTGGACAAGCAACTGAACTAAACCTCTCCGTGATAACTTAGTTGAGGCTATAGCTAGATTGTGCTGGAAAACATCACAACCTCTTATAAAAACAAGCCCGGTGTCCACAGATTTTGAAGAGGACTATCCATTCTCATAACTCAGTCATAATAAAAGATTCAATCTGCCTGGAGAGATGGCCCTTTTGTTTAACACTCAGAAGGACAGTTGACACAAAGGGAGATTACCTAAGATGCTCGTGTTTAGCACATGAAAATCCATCATTACAATTCTCCACTTTGCTCTTTTCAGTACTCTTTGAGCACTGGAGTTTGTTGATTTTATTGGTTTGTATTTTGGCAGCCCAGGACCAAGATATTTCTTTTCTGTTTGTTTCTCCGACTCTTTACAGTTTAACAAGTAAAATACAAAACACGAGGGAGTTAGCAAGCCTGCTGATGCTACCGTGCATAGCATCACATTATTGATTGGGAATACTGCACTGAAATGCCGGAGAAGATCCCCAAACCAAAAACCTCAGACACCTGGAGCTTCGAGCTTTCCAATTAGGCTGAAAGTTTCCCTTGATAACCAGTCGTACTGAAGCTTTTAATATTGTTTAGCTCTATTAGTTATGAGCAGAGCTTTTAGTTATGAAGGCCTGTGCATTGCTTGATGTCAGTCAGGTAGTTCTTCTAACCCACTTTCTGATCTGATATTCTATCTGGGAAAAAAAAAATCTTTAGTTTAACATAAACTGATCATAATTGGGAGCAAATGCTTCTTCCCCTTCTTCAATGCTATCTCCTCGTGAGCAGCCTACTTTGCATCCAAAGATACATTTGAAAGTCGACATCCCTTAGAGCTAAATATTCTAAACTGACAGAAGAATTTCTAGTGGCACACCAGCCTAGAGCCACGTTTTTATGAGGACATCACTTTCTATTTCTAAGCTTCAGCATGCACTCTTGCTTTCTCATCGCTGGGAGCCATGCCACATCAACTTGCCTCCCTCTCGGCTTTTAATGTTTTTTTAATGGAGTCCAGTTTTCCGCCTAAGTTATGGCTAGCTTTCTGACAAACCATCAGACACCTAAGTAACCATAATGGAGGTGTCCAGATGTGACTTGGGGAAAAAGCCATGGTAAACGTCCATGCCTTTAAGCAAAACCATATTATAATAACTCATTTTTTACCTGGCCTTGGGGTTTGCCATAAAGGCTAAAAGGGGCTTAAGAAAACATTTTAAAAATTAATACATGATATAAAGTCTTTTCTTGTAAGCCACAAGCTAAAGCAATCATTTCTAAATCTGGCAGGGTGGCGAGTGTACTGCCTGAACAGAGAAATCACAGTACTGCTGCATTTTTTTCTCAAGCATAAAATTGCTCATGTAGCAATGGAGTTAGTTATCTAGTGAAATAAAACAAACATACTTTGCAGGTACCTTGTTGTTTAGAAGTTAGGAAAATAATTGTAAGTTAAAATGAATGATGCATCACTGAAGACAAGACGGCCATTCATCAGGGCATATGGCATTTCTATAATGAAGAAGTACATGCTCTTGGAATTCAGCAATGCAGATGGCTTTATCGATACAATTTGGAAAACATTTGCAGAGCATTTGGTAATTAAATATGTCCTCAGCTGAGAAATAATGCCTGGGGTTGTCCTGCTGGTAAGTGAAAGGTAAGTACTCTCAGTAGGCTTGGGTTTGAAGATTTCTGCCTGGCATGACCTGGGTTTCTTGAGATTCTGCTTGCGAGGTTGTCCAGTCTATCGAATAATGCGCATAAAGGTCTGAGTGAGAAACACACAGAATTCATCTTCCTACCTTCACAACGACTGGTTTTTTTTAGGCATTCAGGTTTAAGCTTCACATCTTCACCTCCTCATTGAGGGCTTCCTATTCATATTAGCCTACTCTATATCATTACATTCTTTTATTTTTATTTATTTAATCGTCATCTGAGATTATTGTCTTCATTTATTTGTTGGTTTGTTGATGCCTCTGCCTGGTAGAAAATAAAATCCTTGCAAAAGAGGTTACCTGTTTTGGCCTCCCTGGTGGCTTAGGGATTAAGTCTTGGCCCTATCACCATGATGGACCACTGTGGAGGCCTGACTTCGATGCCTGATCCCCGGCCAGGGAGGGGACCCACATGGTGCAGCAGACTTGTCCTGTCTCACCTGCTGCTCCCCTCAGCAGTGTAGGTCAGTAGATCTGCCTGTTCTGCTCCCCACTCTGTCTCTGGTGAATCCTCTTACCATCTGCACCTCTGGCCAACATCCTAGTTCTTCTACACAAAAATAAATAAATATATAAATAAACAAATAAGATCTTTTAAAAATAAAAGAGGTTACCTATCTCCTTCACCTCTGAGTCCCCAGCTTCTGGAAGTGTAACAGAGTGGTCCTCAGGAAAAGGGGATGTTTCAGGTTCCCTGCCCCACCCAAAGGAGGATGGAGCTGACCAGGGAGAAGAAGCTAGAGAGGAGACTGGAGAAGGAAGGAAGCAGGATGGTGAGCAAGAAGGAGGTCTGGAGGCGGCACATGGAGCAGAGAGACATGTGAAAAAGCTGCGCTCGCTTCTTGGTCCCAGTACTTAAAACAGATGCAGGTGAGAGACCTGTGGGGAGGTTAACAATGGCAGCTTTTATCTTCATTTTGATTTTGCTCATTTCCTCCCAGACTTGTCTGGCTGTTTCTGACCCCTTTCTATGGGTCCCTGCCGGAAGGTGCTTTAGACATGTGGCAGGCTTTTGGGCCTTGCTTTGGGCCAATCTTGTTTGGCTGGACTTTTATCCACGAGGGGATGAATAACTTTGGATGCTTGATTTGGAAACTATCCTTTGCCTTTTCTGTATTGCTCACTAATTGAATTAAAGTTCCTTTCCATTAAAGGTCTTATATGTTTTGTCTTGATGCAGCAGATGGCAGAACCTACTTAGAGTGGGCAAGTTTGGGGGTTCTGGGGTGCCCCTTTCCCTGCCCTATAACAGAAGCAATGCTTGGCACATTGTGAGTCTGTAGTCAGTATGATGGAATGAATAAAAGCAGAAATCAGATTGTACTATAGTTGTAAAGAGAGTTTTAGAACTTTGCTTGGCTCTTGAACTGTTTATAAGATATGTACATCTCTGAAATCTAAAATGTAGCTTAAAGAAGTCAGGAATTATCCTTATATTTGAAAAAATCCTTTATAACCTCTGGCATAGCATCTGATAGTTCACACAGTTAAAGATTTAGTAGTGGAGTCTTGGGGAGATGACCCTTTGCTGCAGTCTCTTCCAGCCAGGGTCTAGGGTCTGAGCCAGAGGATACCCACTGGCAGGGAACCCCAGGGGAAAGACCCCCCAGTAATAAGTCCCCTGTACTGATGGGGACTGCTTCCCAGGGTGGGGATTCTACTAGCTCAGAACTCCTTGAACAAAGACTTTTTCCTTAGACAGAGGATAGAAAAATATTTTACCAAGTGACTAGTATTTTGGGTGCTTTTGTTAACCTGGTCCTTGCCAGCTTTTACATAGGTAGAAACTGTTTTTATCAAAGAAGCAGTTTGGTTGATGGAGTCTGAGTTTCTTTAGAAACATTAGTAACTTAAAAACAAAAAAAATTCTTTGAATTTGATGTATTTTACAGAAAAGGGCCTGGTTTGATGTTGCCCATCTTAACTTTTCATCCAAATTGCCTTCGAGAATGTTTTTTAATCTGATGCATTTTTATCCATATCTTCTGAAGTGGCGCTCTTTTTTTTTTTTAAAACAGGAGGGTAGAGGAACACAGAAAGCAACTTTTATTCACTCCAAGGACAACTTACTCACATACAACTAAGAGCAGATTTATTCTCTAGGTGTCTATACTAGCCTGAGGGTGTCATGGGTGTGTGTGTCTTACTCGGGCACCTCTAAAAATAATTACCTTGTGATTAGTATCTGATGCCAATGGTATATTTTCATTTTAAAAGTCTGAGGTCTTTATTTCCTTGAGATAGTGAATGAACTTTTTTTTCACCTTGTTCCTCACTGTTTTTCCTCCATTACCTGAACTTAGACACTCACACCCAGGCGCACACGCCCTCATACTATCCCTCACAAATGGTAGATTTTTAATAAAACAGTGCCTCTTCGTATTATAATGGTAACAGTATGATCACCATAAAAAGGGGGAGGTTCTATATTCCCTACCCCACCTGGAGTGGGATGGAGCGGAGCAGTGAAGAAAAACAGAAAACTTGGAGGAGGAGACACATGAACAGAGAGACACGTGAAGGTGGGTGTGCTTGCTCCTTGGCTGTAGAGACACTTGAAAGAGACCTGGGGAGAGACGGGGGGAGGGGGGGGGAGGCTGACAATGACAGAAGTTACCTTGATTTGTACTCCAATTTTGCTAGGCCTCTTCTGCCCTTTTCCTATGGTTCCTTGCTAGAAGATATCTTAGGCTTGTGACAAATTTTCAGGCCTCAGTGGCCCGACTTTGGATGAACCCTTTTGGACTTTTAACCACTAGGGGATGGATAATTTTGGGTATTTCACTGGGAAACGATTACCCTCAATTTTCTTCTCTCTCTGTGAACATTATTCTATTAAACTTATTTCACACTAAGAGAATGCTTTGTCTTTGTGTGATGGATGCTCGGGACCATTTAGAGTGTGTGTGGGAATTCTGGGATCCTCCTCAGTCTGCATGCTAATCTCATTTGAATACAATTAGAAATGTTTACTAAACCTCTTTTTATATTTAAGTGGTATGTCCTCTTACAGGTGGTGTGGGAGAGGGGAATGAGGTTTTGCTTGTATAATAGCTAATGTTTTTATTGAATAGGGCTACCAAGGAAACCACCAAAAGAAGGCGTTTACAAGTTTAACTAGATATGAGGAACAAAGATAGAGCCAAGATAGTGTTCCTTCTAGCCGAAACTCATACATAGCATTTTGCTAACATTCAAAGATTTTAAAAAATGGGTTTGGGGACAATTTTGTATCCAGTGCTTGATTACGAAGCACATGTCTCTCCCATCACTTCAGTGGTGCCAAGAGGCCAGTGTATAACGTATGGATAATGGCAATGGCTGCATAGGGAAAAGCCACAGTCCATAGCTTCAGTGTCATAAAATCACAGCCTACCACCAACCTGATGTCAATGTGATGGATTGCGAATCATCAGAACATGTTATTAGCTCTGAGAAAATAAGGAGTCAACAAAATCTGCTTCTAAGAAGGGACATAGATATTAATAGACTCTTTGGGAGAAAAAAATAATGTGAACTCCATATTGTGGGAGTTATTTTAAGTACGCGGTACATGTTTTCTAGAATGTGTGGAGAAGAGGGGCATGCTGTGGAAGCAGGTAGGGACAATATCTAGAGCTTTCACAGGGAAAGGCATCACTCCTTGGAATTTGTCAGTAACACATTGCAATGTATTTCCACTCCATCCCCCCTCCCCAAAGCCCCCAAAAGAAAGGATGAGAGGAGGGAGAACCTGGAATGAGGGAGAAGGGAGGAAGAAGCATGGGAAACAGGAATATGGCCAAACTAGAGTTTGATCTGTAAGCTGGGGAGGAAAGGGTTCCCTTCCAAAATGCACATGTAATATTTAACATCTTGACTTAATAAAGAGACTAGCAAAAGGAAAAAGAAAAGAAAAATGAAAGAAGAAATCTACAGCAAGACAATAAAAAGTTTCCTCCTCACACCCACTGCCGTAGGGGTTTTTCCTTTGTGCCTCAGAGCTTATCCCACTGAAACTCATCAATTTTTGCTTTTATGCTGGATATGCCTGAAAACATTGGAGGCTTCTCAGTCACCCCTTGGGGTGAGAAGATTTCACAATGGCTGCTGAGCCCCAAGGCAGTTTGTCCCCAGGGAAGGCCAGGGGGACGCAGGGCAGTGGAAAGAGCACTCTTTCTCTTCCTTGTCATTGGGGATCAAGTGTCTTTCTCCCTGCTGCCGCCTTCAAACAAAGGACAGAACCTCAAAGCTCAGGCCCCAGCACATGACCTCAGGGCCCAAGGCAAAACATTTTATCTCTGGGTCCTAGTGACATAAGCTCCTCAGGCTCTGCAATTGTGGTTTATGATGTGACTAGAAACCTTTGATGGAATTACTATTGCCTTCTATTTCTCTGCCCGGCCATTTATTATTCTGTATATTTTCGAGAGCTGTGGGAAACTTTCATAACCAAGCCTAAGCCAGGCAAAAACTTGTTCTATTTGGAATTTGTAATGAAGTCAAAACATGGCCTGGATTTTCTGAAAGTCTCCTTTGGCTGCCTGCAGTGCCCCAGGGCACAATCAGACAGGGATGGAGAAGGCCTGGGAGCAGATTTTGTTACCAAGAATAGGACAGAACAATATTTGCCTCCAAAACACTAGGGCTGCTATTTACCTTTTTAGTTGGAAGAATCGAGAGATAATGCATATTTCACATAAAGTGCAACTTCTTTCATTTCTAATTTTCCTCCCCTAGCTCCCTCTAAACAAAAAACTAGGGAGGACTTTTAGCATATTTGATTTCCTGACCTAAGGGAAGAAATTCTCATTTCAGAACTTTTGACCCTCAAAATGCTGTTACTTTGCCTAAAAAGCAAGTATGGAAGAAGGGGCATAAAAATCGTCAGAGATTTCAGGTGATTGTGAGCTTTGAGAATGCTTCCTTTTGTGTACTGGGCCTGCTGGCTAGTGTCGAGTTGCAGGGAAATACTCTGGAAAACCAAGTTTCCCTCCGTTTGAATGGAAAACTTTGCCTACTTTTCAGAAGCTCTCACAAATTACTTACTGGCTTAAACCCGATCCCTCAAAAGGAGCCCCGACCCTAACAAAAGGGGCAAGTTGTAAGATGTAGTTCCTAATTTTTATTTAAGTCAAAGGTTAATAGTAAAAAGGGGGGTTGATCCCTCACTGTTTCAAGTTAATGTTTATTTTTCAACATCATTTAAAGAATTTCCTAAGGCCCTTATTTCACTGCTGAAAGCGGAGTAAGAGAACTCAGATTTCATGCCCCCAGGCTTGAATAAAGGAATGAAAACAGCACAACATTTGCATCTATTTAACCGTCTCAGTTCTAAGAGCCCCCTCACAGTAAGAGGGGAAAACCATATCTTGAGGTTAAATGAAGCTGTTCTGAGATATTTGCCAAGAACACAATTCAGAAAAAGATAATCATTGTCAGAAATGACCTAGGAATTCCAGGCCTTATGATTGAAAACACAAAGCTTTAGAAAGGTGCATTCTCTTGCTTCCCCCGCTGCCCGGATATCAATGAACATCAGCTAAAGGTGGCTGAAGAACCAATTTCATGCATCTACTGTACGAGGAAATGAACTGAGCCAAGGGCAAAAATAAAATTATACAAATGTTATTATAGACTAGCCTGCTTCTGTCCTAGTTTAATTCAAATTTTAGTGCTGCAGGCTTTGCTCCTGGCAGTAGCCTTCCTGAATAAATCAACATTTGCTTACATCTAAATTATTAGGGAAGCATGTGACTTTGTTTATTGTATAAATTATACGCAAGGTTAAAGCATTAACTGTTCAACTGGTTTTGTTCAGTCCCCTTACCAACTCTTGCCCAAACCATCTCTCCCCCAAAATAGGAAATAAAAATCTGAAATGACCAATTACTTTAGGCAAACCAGATAACAATCCCCCAAAGCATTCGGAGCCTGAGGTACTGGGCAGGCGAACTGCAAAAGGTAGGATGAGAGGCAACCTCTGAGTTTAGGAAAAAAAGGATTTGGGCCCAAGAAATTGTTCACAAGCACAAATTTAATGCACAAATTAAAGCAGTGAGATGATAACCAGTTCTGTTGATGAAGGTACCCAAATGGGATCCCCTAATGCAAAACCTAAAATAAGTCTTTTGGCTAGGATTTCACTAGCCAAGGAATTCAAACTGTGTGGCAGTGCTGGGCCCAAACATTTTTATAACCTTGATCTATTAGAATGTTAGACACAAAGCCTTTGGAAAATGCACTTAAGAGTGGGTATTTTGTTGGTTTCTGTATATCGCTGTGAATGATTGCAGAAATCCCATCTCTGTTTGTGGGGAGTAGGGAGAAAAAGGTCTGAGCTGTAATAACAAGACAATTTGACTTTCTCAGTATTTATAAAAAGCAGTTATCAGCTGTGTCCTAATATAAGAACATCCATGTTAAATAAATAGTAAGGGTTTAAAGTAGACAAGTCAAAGGCAATTAATTAATTGTTTTAGCAAAGTTTCTGAAAGCGCAAAAACAACTTTACGCCGAGCTAACCACTGTGAAGAGAAAATGCCTGAGCTAGCCAAATTTGGAGGAGTATTCTTTCAGTTTCAGTAGAGAATTATCCTAATTGCACAAGGGCCTCTATGCCATGGGGTGTTCTCCAGAGCTTGTCTACCAGGTGGCCATTATGCAAAACAAGGACAAAATGGAAAACTAGCAAGTTATGAGCAATTTCATTCTCTGCAAAAACATTAGGAGCATCCCAACATCAAATGCATTCTGTAGAGGTTGTTCGTTACCTGCGCTGATAATTATTCCTCACACTTAAACTCCATATTATAGCTTGGCTCATGACCAACTTTGAAAAAAGACATTGTCAGATGACTGTGATTCAGTGTGGTTATGTGACTAAACTTTCACCAATGCAATTAAATGAACTCCTCTAGATAGTTTCTTAAAAGATAGCAGGCATGTGCTGTCTTTTTTTTGTCCCTTTCTGTCATCCTGCTACCTAAAACATGGGCGTGCAGCTGGATCCCTACCATCTTATCCCATGTGGGCAGGACTTTATCTCAGAGATGGTAAAGCTGGGAGCTGAAGTGAACTTGGGTCTCTAAGGGATTCAGGGAACAAGCTTCTCTCCAGTCCTGCTTGGTTGCATCTGAATTTTTCCTTGAGAAAAGAGTAAACCTCTACCTTTTATCATTGTTATTCTGAGATTTTGAAGCATCAAGCCTAATCCTAACTAGTATTTCCTGATGGCAGTTTTAAGAATGTGTTTTATAAGACATTAAGTTGTTTTCTCACTTTCTTTTTGACCCTCCCTGGCACTGAAAATGGCTAAAGTCCACAGATATTGATAGGTCCTTATATATTGTATAATCATAGCAATGATCAAGTTAAAGTCAATGTAATCCAAACTGATTTAGTTCTTCCTACGTTCCCAGTGCTATGCTAAGCTAATGGTAGTTGTCAATGAAAAGAAGGGAATAGAACACGTGGATTTAATATAAATTCACAAATCAATTAAATCACATTTGAAGGCAAAATTTTGTATATTTTAAGAGAGGAGTGAGAAGCAAATTTTACCTATTGCCGCTTGGATGAATATTGTTAATAATGGTGTAAACACCGCCTGAGAGCTCCATCTTGCAATAGCTATTACTCAGGTTCTACAGTTATTTGTCAGGACTGCGATTAATAAATGCATTGGGAATCAATGGACTAAATTCTATTTGTCTCATAGGGGTATCATATTGTTGGGTGAACTTGAAAGAGAGCTGTTATTTTTCAGCTTTAAAATTGGAAAGCTAATGGACATCACATAGGGAGTAGGCCTCTCCTGTCTCTCCCTCTGCTTCTATGAGCAGTGTATTTAAATAAATCTGCCTCTTTTGCTTTCTACTCTGTGTCTTGTGCATTCTTTCACCCCATGTTCTGGCCTACACCTCAATTCTTTCCTGCTTGAAAAAAAATTAATGAATGCCTAGTCATCTATAAAGAATATTGAAATAGTCTGTTTTTTTTTTTTTTTTTTTTTAAGATTTATTTTATTCATGCATCCAAGAGCTGAGGTATAGGCCAGAGGTATGAGAGGATTGACCGGAGACAAAGGCAGACAGACTGAAATACACTGCTGAGGGGAGCATAGGGTGAGATAGGAGAGGTCTGCTGTGCCATGTGGGTCACCTCCCTGGTCCCTTGCACCACCAGGGAGGCCCTAGTTTTTTTAAAGTAAACTTACCTTCAGTAGTTTAGTAGGTAAGTTAAAATGTTTATTCCTGTGTTAAAGAATATTGAGGAAGAATAAGGAAACTAAAAAGGCCATGTAAGTTGATGATAAAAATTAGGAATATCATCTCTTCACTGATTCAGATTTGGAAGTTGGTAGATTTGCTTTGTTAGATTGGAGGGGCTATTTTTCAAGGTATGCTGGAGTTTCTGGAATAAATAAGGGTGTTTTTCAGATGTGAGGAATGCAGAGAAGGAAAAGAAAAGTAAGACAATATAGCATGTGTGTGAGTTTGCTATTGTCCTGTAATAAATCACCCTAAAACTTAGTGGCTTAAAAAAAGGGCAACCATCTATTTAACACATGATTATGGGAGCTGGTCATGAGTAGGCCATTTAGTTTGGGTTCAGTCTTGGTCTGGTCTTCTCACAGTCTGTTGGAAACTCTGGGTTGATGAGGCAGGTCTTGGGGGCTTGGTGGCTATTAGATGGAACACCTTCACTTTCCTCCTGGTGGTCTCATCCTCTACAAGGCTAGTATAAGATGATTTCCACAGCAATGACAATGTTTCAAGAGAAAATGGAAAAGCACGAACTCTCCTGAAAGTTAGCCCTGGTCTGGTCTTCTGTTACCTCTACTGCTTACTACAGGTGCAGGCAAACTACCCGTTCAGCCTCGTGATGACAGGGGTGATCAAGTCACGTTTCAAAGGATGTGGAGACATGGAATGGCAGCACAGTGTGGGCGGTTTTCAATAAGTTTACCAGAATGGACAATATTGAGAAACCGAGGAGTTGTTTGGCTTCATTTGTTGTTGAAGGGGTGAACTGAGAAGTAGGAAAGGATCTAGGCAATGGAGAAAGAAGGGCATCAAGGAGCAATGAGTGGTTAAAATGTGATACAAGTAGCAATAGGGAACCCCAGAAGACCCTTAAGCGAGACAGAAATGGAGATGAAGCAGAGGGCATGTATCAACATTCACAGTTATAGGGGACTTCTGGCTAAGGGCCTAGCAAGATAAGTAGAGCGTTTGTGTCTCTGGGTTTCCAAGTTAATGATGCCAGCAGTCTCTGGACCAGCCAAATTGTGGTGGATTTATTATTTATATTGCAACTGCATTTAAAAATGAAAACACATGTCTACATTCTCAGTGCTTCGAAAATATCATTGAACATGCCATAGAATTTCATATCCAGTAACAGGATGCAATTTCCCTATCAAATAAAATTGCTATTTGTTTTCTGTACTCTGTATTATTATGGAAATTTCATAGTTTATCAGCTATAGTGAAGTTGACGGAAATGAGTAGGCCATTTATGTGGGCTGTTTTCTCCCACCCTCAAACATCCTGATTCCCTTTCTATTTATGCTAATATTGTTTTATGCTAATAATAGACTTGGAGGGGGGGCAGTGTTTGTTTTCATGCAATACAATGTGATTCACGGGAAAGGGCAAATATTTTTTAAAGCTCTCTGGTGGAACTGAGAGTATACTGAAATAACTCCAGCAAAGGAATCTTGGTGGCATCCTACCCTAATTTTCTTCTGCCTGTCTCTGTTGATAATGCATTGCTGAAACCAACAAATAAGGAGTTGCTTAGGGGCCAGATAATTTTGCTGACTTCTGCAAAGTATGTCTGATTGTGCGCCTCGTGACGGTAAGAGTAATGGTAACTTATGGTACAACTGGACAATTTTGTGAGAAACCCCCACTTCCAGGAGCAATTTCGAGGTACTTCTTCACTTCTTTTTATTGCGATGCGACAACAGCAAGTATCCAAATCCTGTTAGCAAATAATGTGATTTCTGAGTTTGGGTTCTGGACTAACAATATTACAGTGTGTGTGTCACTAGCTATGAGATGAAGTTAATAGTCACATGTTTCGAGAAATATACAGCATTGGAGTCTGGTATTTCCTACTTTCAAAAAACGATCTTCAAGTTTTGTCCCCATTTTCTAGTTTCAATTTGCTGTCTTGGGCTTGGCTCAAGGTGCATTCTGAGTAGGAGACTTAAGACTGGCTGGTGGTGGGCGGGTTCTTCCCTGGCTAGGGCTTCTTGGATGGTTATTTTACCACAAGTGTGAGAGAGTCTGTAGGGAAAATAGTCAGAAATTTCCCACATGTGTAAAATATTAAAAGCTTTTTTTTAAAAAATAAAATCCTATCAGTTAATCTTAGAGGCTAAGAGCATGACCTTTGGAGTTATTCTCTGCCCCTTCTAGTTGCATGTCTGAGGGCCAAGACCTTCTTACACCAGTCTAATGCTGTGTCAGAAGATTGTGGCAGAAATTAAGTTAGGTAGTCTCTGGTGCACACAGCTTGATAGACAGAATGTTCTCAGTGTTGGGGTTGCCATCGTCATCATCTTTTTTAAGAAGATTTATTTATTTATGCATACAAGAACTGGGGTACAGGCCAGAGGTACTGGAGTGAGAAGAGTTACCAGAGACAAAGTGCGCAGCAGAACGGGCAGATCTACCAAAATACACTGCTGAGGGGAGCAGCGGGCAGGACAGGAGAGGTCTACTGCGCCATGTGGGTCCCCTCCCTGGTGGGGATCGAGCTCATGCTGCAGTGGCTGCGCATAGCTTCAGAGTGTTGCGCCTTAACTCCCTGTGCCACCTGGGAGGCCCCATCTCAGTCATCTTTGTCACATCCATTTCTTTATCCTGGCATTCATCACTTTTCGGCCTTTTGGCTTAGATCAAGTATATCCTGGCATTCAAAGCCAAAGTCCAGCAATCTGGCGCCATCTTTTACGTGACGTTCACTAGTAGGGGCTAGTACATGGGAGGACTTTAGCAAGTTCTTGGTAACGAATTCATCAGTAAGAGTATCACTAAGGTGGTGTGCTTGTCCGTTTCCTTAAAGGGGAGATTCAACCTCAGTAATTGATGACACACAAATGGACTGATAACCAAGGATTTCTCTGTACCAAGAATTTATTTTTGTTTTTGTCTGAAAATCCTAAATGGAAAGCCAATAACAAGTGGATAAAAGTCAAGTAGGTTGCAGGCCTCAGGGCTTTCCTTGTCTTATCTCCTTCTCTTGAGCCTTGAAGGCCTCTCTTCCGAATTCTAGGGCCCAGAGGAGCCCCGGTTAAAACAAGTGCCCTAAAGAATCAGTAAAAATGAATGTCTGATTTTTTGGACTGCTTTGATAATGCTTATTTTTTTTCTTTAAAGGGCATTGTTCATAGTTTTAACTGAATTTTAGGCAAAGTATACTCTGCATAATTCCATGATCTGGTGAAAATATGCCCTGTTTTTCAGGGAAGGAGTCTAAGAGAAAATCTAAAATGATGAGAAAACATCCAGAATTGTGTTTGAATTTACTCAAGTCTCTGGCTTCCTATGTTCTGGTCTCTAACTACCCTAACCCTAAGATGTCCCAGGGCACTGTCTTCTTTTTAATCGGTGCAGATTCCTCAATCCCCTAATTATACAATGTCCTCTCCCTTTCAGTGACCTCTCTCCTCTCCCTGTTTATATCCTATACATCATTCAAGTCTGAAGACAAATTCTATCTCTTCTAGGATATAGTTTCCTACAACTATCTCCTTATTTAGATCTACACTGTGTAGCATTTAATTGTTTTGTGTTAGCTTTCCCTTCCTAAATAGGTCATGTTGTCCTTGAGGGCAAAGATTATGCTTTAGTCTTCCTTGTTTCTCACTCGAAGCCTCTCAAGTGATAGATACATAGTAGGTGCTGATTAAATATTTGTTGATTGATTTCCTGCAAAGAGATCGCTGCAAACTAAAGTTAAATTACTAAACAAACCAAGGCAGTGATCTGAATCTCCCTTTGGGAAGATACTCTTTTGGGAATGGAAAAAATTCTTCAAAGAGCCCTGTCAGCTAATGTTCTTCTTTGAATGCCCTTCTAATGAGGTATCACCTGGGAGAGGTGCTGGCTGCTGAGAGCTCTTCTCTCCTGGAGGGCAAGAGGGCAAGGGGCTTGGTTACCCAGGACTTGTGAGGGGTGGGGAGGGGTGGGGGGGTGGAAGGAGTGGGGGGGTGGGGGGTGGAGTGAGTGGGGGAGTTAGGGAGGGTCGGGGGGCTGGGGGGTAGAAGGCACAGCGACTCTGGGGAAAGGGACATCTGAAGTGGGATGCAAATAGAAAAATGAATCTGAGTGCTTGTACATTGATGTGTACACTCAAGTCCGTGTAATGTACTAACTCAGAGGACTGGTTGCTAGAAATGGGGAGGGAGGGAGCCCCTACGCCTTCTCTTTTGACTTGGCAATAGTCTCTTAAGTTGGAGTGGGAGAGCTGATAAAAAGTACTTGCTTGAGCTTGGCAGAAGTACGAGGTGACTGAGAATTAGCTCAACCTCTTAATTCCAACCTCATTACTATTTACTGAGAGTTTGGAAGCTTCTTTCCAGGGCATAGACTGGGAAGGGTGTTCCTTATAAGAGTCAAGTTTCAGAACTCTAACAAAGGGGAAAAGGTGAGAGGCATACTGGCAGGATTGACATAAATCATTGCAGGAGGAGGAAAGTTACTTCTTTCTCTTCTTTGATGAGAGCAAGAATGTGTGGATGGAGGGCTGTGTGAGGATACATACTTCAGAATTTGATTATCACAAGTGACAGAGCTGCACTCGATTATTAAAGCCACTGTTTGAGTTGAAGCACTTCCTTCAGCGATCATACTGTAGAGAGGAATAGTAGGTGCCATCATTTGAGGCAGACACCAATTGCCTTGTTTGATATGATCTGAACTAGCATCATTTAAAAAAAATATTTATTTACAAAAACTGGGGTACAGGCCAAAGGTGCGGGGGGTGAGAGGAGTCACCAGAGACAGTGTGGGGAGCAGAACAGGTGGACAGAATGACATACACTGTTGAGGACAGCAGTGGCCGAGACAGGAGAGGTCTGCTGCACCATGTATGTTACCTCCCTGGCTGGGGATCGAACTTGTGCTGCAGTGGCTGAGGATAGCTTCAACGTGCCATGCTTTAACTCCTTGCGCCACCAGGGAGAACATTTAATTATTCTGCTACACATTCAGTGTGAGTGGAAAACCAAGGATCCTCTCGTGTATGGAAATCAGTGATAATCATTAACAGATACAGACACTGGTGTTAGAGATACTGGTGAAAAACTCACATGACTGAATAGATCATTGTCTAAATGTTGGCAAGGGTTACCTGATAAATAAATACAGATTGCTTACTTATAAGATGGGATGGTCCCTGATGTGGATATTGCAGTTATTAAGTGGAATTTTCAATCCTACTTTGGGCTACAAATATTTCCTTTTATGAAATTATTATTTGCAAAATATTTGTTTTGAAATTATAATGAAACTCATGAAAGCTTCACACACACACATTCCACAGGCCCTATTTCCTTTATTTCTTCTCTTGAATCCTTGACCTTTGTTTCTGCTTAATGTCTAGGATGGTTTCTTTGTCTTTTTTGAGGGGGGAGTTTGTTTTTTCAGATGAGTCTAACCCAGGATTTCTTAAGTGTTGTAAAATCACAATAACTCATAGGCATACCTGAGGAGACTGTTGGGGTGATATTAACAAAGAAAAAGCAGATGAGGAAAAGTAATGACATTTTTGATAGAAAAAGACATAACCAGTGTCTGGGTGGTCACATGTGCAACGAGTTGTCTGCTGTTGCTCTGGGTTCCCAGGGGACAGACATTGCAAAGAACAATTCAGGCAAATGTTAAGTATGGTTTTATCCACTCTCTGCTTGGAAGTCTGGCGGTAGGTATGTGGGGGAGGCCTCTCAGGTGGAAGGCACTCTCAGATGTGAATTTTTCTCATTCCCATATGGAAGAGAACACAACATAACAACACAGAAAGAGATGGAGATCAAAAAATGCAGTACTCAGAGGAAGGACGCTGGGAGAGAAAACTGACCTCAGTCTCCTTTATGAGGCGTCCATGAGTATCAGAGTCCTTCAAGAGTTCGTGAGGATCAAAGCCTTCCATGTGGTCTGGGTCTCCTGGCAGCGCCCAAGAACTTCTCAGATGGCCTATATGGCCCACTCTTTTCCAAGTACATACCCCCGAGGCTGGATTTTCTACAAATATATTTATTAAAACAACATATTGCAGGGGTCTCCCTGGTGGCACAGGGGTTAAGATGTAACACTATGAAGCTGTCTGCAACCACTGCAGCCCAAGTTCGATCCCCGGCCAGGGAGGGGATCCACATGGCACAGGAGACCTCTTCTGTCTCGCCCCCTGCTCCCCTCACCAGTGCGTTTCAGTAGATCTGCCTATTCTGTTCCCCACTCTATCTCTGGTGAATGCTCTTACCTCCCTGCATCTTTGGCCTACACTTGAGCTCTTGCACACATAAATAAATACATTTTTAATAACAAAACAACATATTGCAATAAATTGAATGTGGAAGCAGATATGACAATCTAGTTACCTTTCGTTAGGGCAAAGATATTTGCAAAAATATAAAACTGTATCACTAGTCTCACTAATTTTTTGAAAACAATTTTTAAAAAAAAAAGATTTATTTTATTTATGCATACAAGAGCTGGAGTGCAGACCAGAGTTGCAGGAGGTGAGAGGATTCACCAGATACAGAGTGGGGAACAAAACAGGCAGATAGACTGAAACACACCGCTGAGGGGAGCAGCAGGTGAGACAGGAGAGGTCTGCTGGGCCATGTGGGTCCCCTCCCTGGCCGGGGGCAGGGATTGAACTCATGATGCAGTGGCTTGGTTTGCTTCACAGTGCATTGCTCAACCCACTGCTCCACTGGGGAAGACCCTGGAAACTCAAGTTTTAAAAATAAAATACAGGGGCCTCCCTGTTGGCGCAGTGGGTTAAGCAACGCAATATGAAGCAAACTGCAGCCACTGCAGCACAAGTTCGATCCCTGCTGCTGGCTAGGGAGGGGACCCACATGGTGCAGCAGACCTCTACTGCCCCGCCTGCTGCTCCCCTCAGCAGTGTGTTTCAGTCAGTCTGCCTGTTCTGCTCCCTGCTCTCTGTGGGGAATCCTCTCACCAACCCCCCACCTCTGGCCTGTACCCCAGTGCTTGTATGCATAAATAAATAAATCTTAAAAAAAAAAAAACCAAATTGTTATTTATATTAATGTATTCATGGGCTTATTTTTCTTTTAAAATAAACTGCTACATGAATGGTTTTAAAGATTACCGGGGCTCTGGGAGTGGAGAACACGAGAAGATTTGGAAGAGGGGCGTGCCCAGAGAGCGTGGAAGCTGGGCACGCCCTCCCACCTACCTTGCCCTACCCCTCTTTTCTAACTGGCTGTTCCTGAATCATATCTTTAAAAGTAAAATAAGCCGATAAGCTGTGGAAGATCCACCCAAAGGTCTGTAAAATTGAAACTCTGTACAGCTGAAGCATTGTCAAGATTTGTCCTGCTTTTCCCAGCAAAGTTAATGCAAGGAATCAATAAAATTATGACAATGAAGGCATTACAGAAGTTCAAAGTAAATTAGTGATATGCTAGATGCATTTATGGGATTCTTTTGACTACTGCTACCTGAACATGAGTGACTCTGGACCACACAGAGGTCCAAAGTGGGTGCTAACAGAAAACTAATTTGTTCATATAAGAAAAAGCAAAGATATTTGGCGAAGATGAGAAAATGTCTCAGACCAGAGACTTGACAAACTTGCCTAAGCAAATAGAAATAAGCAACAGCTGGAAGAAAGCTTTCAGGAACTTCTGGAAGATTACCATCATGTTACTGAATGCTTCACTCAAGAGTAAAGATTACATTGCTCTGTCAGGAAGTTGCAAATTGCTGTGTATTGTGCTGTGAAAAACCTGATCATGACTTTAATTTTAAAATTGTGTAATGTTTTACTTACATTAAAAGTTACCTGCCCTATGAACAGGACAGAGTTGAGAACTGTTGATGTAGGGACAAGCTTATTTCCAGAAAAATTGCAGGAGTAGTGATGTTTAAAGCAGGTCAATAAGTTTTGGGACAATGTAAATTAACTCTAGAAAGATCAATCCTTCCTTTCTAAACTAACAGCTTGATTTAATTCTCCTGTGCACGTGTCCCGACTGTCCACGTTCCAAGTCGTTTCCTTCCTGGGTTCTGCAACACTGTCTGATGCATCACATTCTTCCTTATTGACTTGAACACAGTGACACCAACTAGCCCATGTCTTCCTTCTTCCTCTGGGTGTTTACTTTAAGGATTCCTTGCTCCTCTGTAGAATGTGAGCTTAGTCTAAATAGTTAAGAAATGAAGCAGAAGAGATTCAAGTTTTGGTCTTGATCCTTCACTAGTTTCAGAATGAGCATAATTAACATAACTACTGGATGAACTTATTACTTGAAAATTAATAATGGGATGTAGGCTCTCCTATGTTCATTGTAGCAATATTTGTAAGAGTCAAGTTGTAGATACAACCCAACTGCTCAATGACAGAGGAGTGGATTAGAAAAAATGTGGTATGTATACAAAATGGAATACTACTCAGCTGTAAAAAAGACAAACACTTGCCATTTGTGACAACATGGATGGAACTGGAGGGATTCATGCTAAACAAGATCCGTCGGAAGGAGAAAGACAAATGCTGGATGGTTTCACTTATATGTGGAATATAGAGAAACAAAACAAAGGGTCAGACAAAACAAAAATCAATAACAAACTCTAGAAATCTGATTGTGGAATTGAGGCTACAAACAGGAATGGGGAGGTGAAAATAAAGTGGGGAGGGGACACAATGGACTATGGTGGAGGGCTGCTCAGACAAAAATAACAATAGCAGCTAATACCTATATAGCATTTACATAAGTTAAGTGTTGCTCTTTGTGTTTTCACATGTGTTAATTTCCTCAACCTTCATATTTCCCTGACATTGGTGCAAATTCCCATTTTAAAGATAAGAAAGCAGATGAGAAAACCGGAAGACAGTGGTTAAAGAGCTTTCTAAGGTCGCATAGCCAGTGGACAAAAGAGCCAGGATTTGAGCTAGGAAAGTCCACAGTTTGTGCATGGAAACCCTATATCACCCCACAGCCTTATCATTTCATCCAACCATCAGTTGCTGAGGGCCTTCTTTGGGCCGGGTAGGGTGTGAAGGTGAATGGACAGGATGTCTGTTCATGGTTCAGTTTTCCAACAGGGAGGCTCAGTTAGGGCTCCTCCATCCCCCTCACTCCGTCCCCTGTATTGGGAAAATATTGCATAAGTTCTCCGCTAGAAAAGGCTTCAAGTAACATGTAGTTGTTTTTGTTTTTTTTTTTGAAGATTCATTTACTTATGCATACAAGAACTGGGGTACAGAATGGAGATCAGAACAGGTAGATGACTGAAATACACTGCTGAGGGGAGCAGCGGACATGACAGGAGAAGTCTCTGCACCATGTGGGTCACCTCCCTGGCCTGGGATTGAACTTGTGCTGCAGTAGCTGCTAATAGCTTCATAGTGCTGCAACTTAATGCCTTGCAACAAGAGGGAGGCCCCAACATGTGGTTTTATATTCAGTTGCAAGTTATCCTATGTGAATGGCCACTATAAGCTACTTGGGTTCTCAGTTCTCAGACTTGCTGATTATGAGTACTTTTTGAACCTGTAATCAAAATCCTTCAGTCAGAGTCATTGGTCCCAAAGCAATGTGTATCATAATCAGAACTGCCCAGGGGAGGTTCCCAACATGCAGGAAAGGTTAATCAGGGCATGCTGGTGGCCTGGCTTATGACTGCCAACACCCCAAGCCTTCTTATTTGGGGGTGTTTTGACTTTGAAGGAAAGAGGACAGAGCCGAGTCTCCAAGGATAATATTTTTTCAATATACTTCCTCAAAAAGTATGACACACAATTCAGGCTATCTTGGTACAGTTTCCTCTAAGAATTCATAATGTTGAAACACAGGCATTCGTATAAAACGAGGGGAAGGTTTTAATCTTGGCATAATATAAAGGGCTTTTTTTTTCTTTTTTGGCAAGAGCGCAGTGGTGAGAAACAGAACGCTTATTGTTTAGCATGTCAGGGCGCTGTGCCGACCAAGAAACGCTGATGAAGTAGTTACACTCTGCGGAGGGGTGAGGGGTGGGAGGTCCTCATGAGAATATAAGAGAACAAATGGGCAAGAGTGTTTGGGTTGTCTTCAAGACATCCTCTTTCCAACGTGCAAAGACAACCGTGCGCATGTGCCTGCGTGTGCATCTAAAATTAGAAAAGTTATAAAATGAACAAGAAACATTAGTGCCCCGAACACCCCCACCTCGAGGGTAGTGTTTTGTCTGCTTTGATTTATGTAGCATTGTGCTGGGTACAAAGCACGCGGACATTCCTTTTCATTACTTCTCTTCTCTTTATTGCGCATTAATTGTATTAAAGTTATTTTTTTTAATGGCCTTAGACACTAAGAGTATGTATGTCTTTATGCAGCAGATGGCAGCACCCATTTAGAGCATGCAGGTTTAGGGGTCCTGGGATGCCCCTCATCCTGCCCCACAACAAGATGACCAAGGGGGCCTCCCTGGTGGTGTGAGAGAGTAAGGCGCAGCGCTATGAAGCATCCGCAGTCACTGCAGCATGAGTTCATCTCCAGCCAGAGAGAGCTGACCCACATGGCACAGCAGACCTCTCCTGTCTTGTCCACTGCTCCCCTCAGCAGTGTATTTCAGTAGCTCTACCTGTTCTGCTCTTCCCTCTGTCTCTGGTGGCTCCTCTCACCCCCAGCACCTCTGGCCTGTACTCTAGTTCTTGTATACATAAATAAATAAATCCTAAAAAAAAAAAAAAAAGTTGCCTCCAGATTGTTATATTTGACATACTCTGAAGACGTTTGGATGTTAAAGCAGTCTGTTCCAAATGGGGCGTTTCTCAAGCAGAGTTTTCCCTAAATGAAGAGCTCTCTAGCACGTTGACGCTAATCTTTGTCAAGCTGAATCAAGTGCTGCTTGTTGCACGTCCAACGTGATGAGGGTGCCTGTGCTGAGCTCTTTGTAGAGGTCAGGGATTGGCTGGTGTCCAAGGTCACCAGGGTCGTTTCTAGGTCCCTGGTCAACTATTAGGTGGTGATGATGAGACGTTTCATAGGTGGAAAGAGTAGAGCTCAGAAGGGTAGACTACTTCTAAGAAGTGGATCCAGGGTCCAAGCCCAAGCAGATGGCACAGCTTGCTGTGGGTCTCCATTCTGCTTCTCTGTATGCCACAAAGGCCCTTACAGGAGATTCTTACTAGTATGTTCACTCTCTGGTGAATGAGTTTACGTTTGGGATTGAAAACCCCTAGCTAATAAGGTAGTGTGTGTGTATGTGTGTGTGTGTGTGTGTATGAAAGAGAGCGTGGCACCCAGGAAAGGATTTACTAAAACAGATTGAGCACAGAGGAGGATTTGTCCTCCATGTTTTATTATAAAACTTTTTATACATACTGCAAAATTGAAAGAGTTTGAAAGTGAATACTTGTAGGGGGCCTCCATGGTAGCCTAGGGGTTAAGTCTCAGGATTATCACCCCTATAGCCAGAATTCAATCCCACACCAGGGAGCTAACCCACATATGGTAGAGCAGGCCTTCCCCCCAAAATAAATGCTCCTGTGCTTTCCACCTAGATTCTGTCATTAATATTTTATTCTACGGCCTCCCTGGTGGTTAAGTCTGAGAGCTATCAAGATATCTCCAGTCACTATGGCATGAGTTCAATGCCCAGCCAGGGAGGTGGTCCATGGGGCAAAGAAGACATCTTCACTCTCACTTGCTGCTCCCTTCAGCAGTGTATTTCAGTTGCTCTGACTGCTCTGCTCCCCACTCTGTCTCCTTTCACCCCTTGCATCTTTGGCCTACACCCGAGTTCTTGTATGCATAAACAAATTAAAATAAATCTTTAAAAAATATTTTGTTATACTTATTTTATCATATGCCTATCTACCTATGATCATCATCGAGGATCTGTCTTTTTTTTTTGATTAATTTGAAAGTAAATTGCAGATATCAACTCATTTCTCCCTAAATAGCTTATGTATTTAAAGTTCAATATGCATTTATAGTTCTTTTCTTTTGGTGTAAGACTTATGTGCACATTGGCTACATTTTGATAAGTTCATATATCTGTGTAGCCCAATGTCCACTGAAGACAAAATTATTACCACTACCTCAGAAAGTTCCACCACAGCTCTTCCCGGCTCCTTCTTCTCTCCTTCCTTTCCTCCATGAACTGAGACAAATTCTATTTTGATTTTTTACACCAAGGAACTCTTTTGTGAGACTACTTGCACTCAGCCTAATGTTTTTCAGGTTGATTCATATTGTTGTGTATATCACTGGTTTGTGCCTTTTTATTGTGTGAATATACTATAGTTTCTGTTTGTTTATACTGACATGTATTTGACATACAACATACTGGGGCTCAGACGGCATTAAGATGCAGTGCACAATTGTGATATGTGGGTTTTTAAAAGAGATGTGTTTGGTCTGAAATTGTACAGTTTCAGGTATCAAGCATAATGATTCAGTTCATAGACATTGCTAAACGATCATTACAATGTCTGCTTTTTTTTCCTTATACTTTTCAATACTATGTCATTGATTATGGTCCCCATGCTGTACATTACATCTCTTTGACTTACTTATTTTGTACCTAGAAGACTATACCTCTTGATCATCTTTATCCATCCCACCCCCTGCTATTGTTTTTTTTATCCATTTTCCCAATCATGGGTTTTTCTGTTTTAGGACTTCATTGTTATGAATAGTCTTTAGCCTTTTTGTGAATATGTCTCTTGATTGTTCCTAGGTGAATGTCCAGGAGAAACACTTGCTGGGGCATAGGAATCACTACTTGTTCATTTGCAGGGAAGATATATGTTCAGTTTTAGAAGAAACTGTCAGACTCTTTTCAATGGGGCTGTCCCTTTCATAGTTCCTCAACAATTTGACACAGTAGTTCTGGATGCTTCTTATTCTTGCCTGCTTGGTGTTATCTACTTTTTTAAATGTAGACATTCCGGTCATTTGGGGTTTAAGTGGAAAATTGTTATTGATAGTTGTGATGGAGTGACAGATATCTCTTAACACAGAGTACAGCTGATAGTCCTTAGATTTCACTTGGAAACTCCTCACTTCAGCTTTCTAAGTATCCACACTAATGTTTTCTGATTGACAGATGGAAGTGCTTGGGGCAGTACTGATTTTCAGGCTAATGCTCCCAGTACAATAAGCTCACTTAGGGTTTCTTTGTGTAGCTTGGATGCTTGGCTTTAACCCTTGTGACATTTCTTAGCTTTACTTCTTTGTCAGACAGACTTAGGCCAGATTGCAATTTCTCTTCCTTTTCAGACTTTTTACCCAGCAAAAAGGTTGATGATTTAAATGTCAAAAGAGGCAGACTGCAAATAAAATGTAGAATAAACAATTTTGAAGACTCAGACCTCTCTTTTCTGCCATTGTTACTTCTTAATTTGCTTTAGAAGCCACCAAAAAAAGTGAGCTGTGAGTGAAAAGTTTCTTTCTGTTTAGTGGTGCGGCTCTGCTCCTTGGTCATTTATTTATCTTGATTTCATGCCTTGACTTTTTGGGGGCTGGTGTTTTCATTTATAGATAAGGTTTGAACACAGGATATTTAAGTTTTTGTGTTTTTTTTTATTTTTTATTTTTTAATTTTTTTTTAAATTTCAAAAGACAAACAGCTTTCTTCTAAACAAAATTCTGTTTTGAAGCTAAGAATATTTTATTTTTAAAGCTTTAAGGTAAAAATTCTATTCTTTTAACTAGGTCAACATTTATAATAAAAGGATATAATTCAGGAACAGCCAGATGGAAGAGATGCATAGCACAGGGTTTGGGGAAAGGGTGTGAGCCCCAGGCCCTCTCCAGGTATACTGCTTCCCAAACCCCACCTGTTCAGCCCAGAAGCTCCTAAAAAATCTAATTAAAAACAATTTTAAGAAAGTGATCCCATAATATTTCCTACATACCCTCCAACACCTTAATGATACCCTGATGTATTTGTGGTGACAGGTTTCTCTTTCATATTTTGACTTGAAGTTTTCTGTAATTATGCCCTTGACTGTCTTCAGATGCTAGAGTTTCCTCTGGTTAAGGGTCCACCTCACACCGGAGGTGCTGGGGGTAAAGGCTTGTATTTATTTGTGTTGGTTCTGGGATCTTTTCAGAGAGACAATGTGTTTGTATTGAATTTGTTCATTTTGTTCCCCACTTACGCTGTTACTCCATGCTGTCCAGTTGTGCTTTATAATTGGGTGGTGGTGGCAGAGAGAACATGTGGAAAGAATGCTTAGGGCTTTGGACTGTGTCTGCAGGCAATCATTTTGAAACAGGAAGGAAGAGTAGTAGTAGGAATGGCTAGAAAGGATTGGCTTCAGGGGGAAATAGCCCAAATCTCAGTTAGAAGAAAAGGGTGGAAGAGATAGGATTGGTAGATAAAGGTGTTTCCCCTTACACTGCCACAAATGCCTTAAATGTATCGCAGATTTTCCTGGGTTTTATTTTCTGCAGTCCCAAGAAGAGAAAGTATCCTGGACGCAGAGGAAAACTTCAACTACAGACAAACCATAGTCTGCAATCCTCTAAAGCTATAAGGTTTCAAGCACAAAATTCTTGAGCAAACACACCAGGTGCCTCTCTGCGTTGATTGTGATTTTTGGTGCTAAAGAGAGAGCTGCAGATGATGTTGAAGGTCAAATGAAGGTAGAGAAACCGCAAAACAGCACGACACACCACCCAACTGCAAGCTAATTGGGAAGGAAATGGTTTCAAACTGACAGACTGTGGCCTGATAACTGAAATCTCATAGGGACAAAAGGTTCGTGTCATTTAAAGGGGTAGCTTTGCTATTTAAATTGTGCAAACAAAAGAAATGAAAACCCCCTTGTGGGATGGGAAGTTCTATTAGCAGATATTACCATCCTTGCTTTTATGCCCTCCTGTGTCACAAACTCTGAACATGTGCTGCGTGTCCTCAGGCATTCATTGGTTAATTTACTTATTCAAAGTAAGGCAACAACAACAAAAAAGCAACAGAAAAACCCCAAACAAATTACATACTGGGGCTCAGACGGCATTAAGATGCAGTGCACAATTGTGATATGTGGGTTTTTAAAAGAGATGTGTTTGGTCTGAAATTGTACATATGTTAAACTCCTGAGACAATAAGCTGTCAAAGGCTCTTCTGGGAATTAAAAAAAAAAAAAATCCTTAAAGGTAACAACATGTTGAGAACCAGGGACACTTGACATAATATCAGGTACTATTCTGTAGCTAACAACAGCCATTTTAAGCTTCACTTTAATCAGCTTTCCAATAAAGTCCACTGAAGGAGGCCAATTTTTTGATCATATGGATGTGGTAAAAGTTAATTATATACTTAATTATATTCTTTCATTTTGAAGTCTTTCTAGAATGCTTACAAAAGTAACCTTGTATATATTCCCTTAAATTTTAAAGCTGAATTGTAATGAACGAAATAATACAAAATAATGAATACTTTCAACTTTGTGTTTAGTTGAATCTTCAAAAGGGACCATTTGGCAAGCTATTATGACATTACTTTGTGGTTGACCAGGCATTGCCTACATTTTGCTAGGGGGAATAGTAAAGTCTAGAAAGGTTAAAGAACCCATTCATGCCACAAAATAAGTCGAGACAGAATCCAAGCCAACCTTTTTCTCTAGTTTCAAAAATTAATTCATGGGTTCTTTTGCCATGGCCTCTGATAAGTCTGTGTGTTTTTTTTACATCATCAACTTGTTGAGCTCCATATCACTGATATCATGATATTTAACTTTAGTTTGACGACAAGTACTTGTGCCTAAAAGAAATAAAGTAGAACAAGAGTAAGAAAATTTTAATTATGATCATAGTTACTTTCCAGAGTAAAGCCACCATAATGACTTAAAAAAAGAGAACTTTAAAAATGCTTGTTATTTATAATTTTCTTTTAAAGGAGAAAATGTCCTTTGTGATTTATGCTTGTTATTTAATCGTTGCTACACAAAATTTCCCAAACTGGGAGGCCCCCCCCCCCTTTTTTTTAAAGTGCTCTCCATCACCAGAGACAGAGTAGGGAACAGAACTGGCAGTGGATGATGCTCAAGGGTTATGCACTGCGCTATGAAGCATCATCCACTGTAGCACGAGTTCGATCCCCAGCCAGGGAGGAGACCTTGCCTGCCTTGCCTGCTGTTCCCCTCAGCAGTGCATTTCAATCAATCTGCCAGTTCTGTTCCCTACTCTGTCTCTGGTGAATCCTCTCCCCCCACCCCCATCTCTGGCCTGTACCCCAGTTCTTGTATACATAAATAAATATTTTAAAAAACCCCAACTTGTTATATTGACAGTATTTTAAATTATTTAAGGGACTTTCCCATCCTGTCCAGTGCAGATGACAAGTCCACAGAACAAATAAAATCTCTGGTCAGTATATAATTGTCATTTGATATATGGAACTTTTGAAAATACCAAGGATCGTGAGTAAACTTTACTTACTTAGCTATACTTTTGGTGCCTGGTACATGAATACTAACATTCCCATGAGAAATGTGATTGGCTAGACAAGTTGAGTTTTATTAAACTCTGAAGCCTAAAATGAGCACCAACTCTACATACATAAAGGCCGATTTGAGGGAAAATGAAAAGTCTCACACCGTGTAATTTCTCCCCTATCAATTTATCATAGGACCAGAGATGACCAGTATTTGTACTTTTTTTTTTTCCTTTTGGTTTAAGGCTTTGTCCAGAAGGTCCCTATTAAAATGCAAATATGCTACTCATCAATCCATTTGCACCTTAGCAAGGATTAGTTTATCAGATCTTAGTAAAAAGATTAGGGCCCCAAGGAATGGGAGATAGGAGGTCTAGTTTGAATGGAAAACGGGCTGGAAAAAGTATTTTCAATAGCCCTTCTGCCTTCGTGACTGTGTGCTCTCATGAATGTATATTCTGTTGCGTTAAATGCACTTTTGTTGCCACTGACATTTAACTTTACCTCAGTATCTGCTTTAATTCTCATCTTATTCCTGCAGTATTTTCTGGGCTACTTGAGAAGTGAGCTCTGCCCATCTGAATTCCTAACATTCATTCTCTGTATCATTGTATTTCTCAAGTCTTGTCTTTGCTATAGGCTTTTTTCCCCACTGGTACACATCTTATTTGACAACTTTGGTGTCAGCTCCTGGAGGGCTTAGAAGTCAGGTTAGAGAGCTGGTGGAAGAGAGAAAATAACTTGGTGGGAATGAGACTATCCTGGGTTCTAGCCTGGATTCTGAACTCTGTCTCTTACCTTTGGCTCCCTAACTTCCTGCTTCAAGATTGGTTTTATTGTCTAGGTGGTCCTTAATCTCTTGGTTCAGAGGCCACACAAGGCATCAGCACCGAGCACTGAATCTTTGCAGGGCTGTTCTGCCAGGTGGAGTAGTTGTGCTTCTGTCCTGGTAGATGGGCCCGTGCAATAGATAACAGGTAGCAGGACTGCTATGGAAATCACGGGGCTTTGCCTCCTTGGCCACAAAAAAATGTTTAGATTCTGGCAGGATAGTAGGTATCAGGTTCTGATCTTTAGATTGAGACACTGGGCCTCCCTGGTGGCGCAGTGGGTTAAGCAACAGCAATGCACTATGAAGCAAAACGCAGCCACTGCAGCACGAGTTCGATCCCTGCCTCCGGCCAGGGAGGGGACCCACATGGCGCAGCAGACCTCTCCTGCCTCGCCCACTGCTCCCCTCAGCAGTGTACTTCCGTTGATCTGCCTGTTCTGCTCCCCGCTCTCTGTGGTGAATCCTCTCACCCCCCGCCCCCCACACCTCTGGCCTGTACCCTAGCTCTTGTATGCATAAATAAATAAATAAAAAAAAATAGATTGAGACACTAACAGAATCAGATCATAACGGTCCAATTTGTGGGCAGCAAGTTTAACTATTCAACCAACCCAAGACCTGGTATGGATAGTACGGTAAGCAGAAATCTAAGATGATCTCCAGTGACCCATGTCTTTGTAAAATTTCCTCCCCTTGAGTAGGATCTGTAGCTTTTTTTCTGACCAATGGAACATAGCAAAGGGGAGAGGATATCACTCTTGTGATATTACATTACATGGCAAAGGAATTTGCAGATGCAGTTACAAAGATGACTTTGAGTTAGTCACAAGGGAAATTATACTGGGTGGACCTGACCTAATCACATGAACTCTTTACAGTAGAGACTAGAGCCTGGCCTGAGGTCAGAGAGATTCTTCTGCCAGTTTTGTAAAAGAGGCAAGCCATAATGAGTTCTACAGCTGTGAGGAAAGGAATTCTTCCAACAACTGCAGGAACTTGGAAGAGGAACCCTAAGTCTCCAATGAGACCTAAGTCCTGGCCAACACCTTGACTGATTGCAATAGAGGCTCCATCAAAGCTGTGCTTGGACTCCCGACTTGTGGAAACGGTGACATAATAAATGTGGGTTGTCTTAAACACCTCGTAATGTGGCAGTTTGTTATACAGCAATAGAACAATGGTACAAACAGACACCACCGATAGTTGCTTTACCGCTAGGCCAACCTCCGCTGAGTATTTATGTGGATGAACACATTGAGAGGGTGATGTTCTGATTTACGTCACGTTGAGTGCTACTACATCATTTAATAGCAAGCACTCTGAAACAGACTAGCAATAATACTTTGGGCAGGCCACTTAACAACCCTGGGCTTTGGGTTCCTCAGTATTAAATGGCAAAAATAATAGCACCCAGCTCGTTGGTGGTATGAAAATAAAATGCGATGATATGCATGAGGCGATATGGAGAGTGAATACCTTGTACATAGTAAGCTTTTAGTAAATATTACCTATTATTTTCGAAGGGCTTGTCAGAAATTGCTCTCAGGCTTTGGACTAGTAGGTAAATCTGCTGTTAGGAGTTTATTTTCTTTGCTGGCCCTTTATCATTAGCTTAAGTTCATGTTTGAAGTTTTTATATTTGCCCAATGTGATACTTACTCTCATTAATACATGTTGGAAAATCTATAGCTGAGAGACCATATAATAAATTTGGACTCAAAGTAACATCTCTCTCTTTTTAAAAAAAAAGATTTATTTATTTATGCATACAAGAACTGGGATATAGGCCAGAAGTATGGGGGAGTGAGAATTTACCAGAGATAAGAGTGGGGAGCAGAACAGGCAGGAAAGCGGGGAGCAGTGGGCGAGACAGGAGAGGTCTGCTATGACATGTAGGTCAGTTCCCTGGCTGGGGATCGAACTGCAGTGGCTGTGGATTGCTTCATAGTGCTGCAACTTAACCCCTAGCACCACCAGGGAGGCTCTGTGTAGAAAAATCTCTGTATGGAAAAACAAGAGTTTTTTCATGTCTCAGAAGTGGTGTTGCATGGACTGGGACCAGATATTTTAGGAGATAAATAGAAAGGGTTGGGGGGGTTGTTGGTAATTCAGAGTGGTGATAACTATAGTGTGATTGAATGCATCAGGGACCTGTTTGGAGGAAACTTGGGTTAGTTTATATTAATTCTGAAGGGGAATGGCCACCACTTTTGTTTTTGGTCTGCTGGAGAATACCAAAAGTCTTTCAAAATGATCAGGCATAAAGTTGTTTTTTTTTTTTTTTTAAAGATTTATTTATTTATGCATACAAGCACTGGGGTAAAGACCAGAGGTGTGGGGGGGTGAGAAAATCCACCAGACAGAGTGGGGAACAGTACAGGCAGATCTACTGAAACACACTGCTGAGGGGAGCAGCAGGCGAGGCAGGAGAGGTCTGCTGCGCCATGTGGATCACCTCCCCAGCCGGGGCCAGGGATCGAACTCGTGCTGCAGTGGCTGTGGTTTGCTTCATAGTGCGTTGCTCAACCCACTGCACCACAGGGGAGGGCCCAGGTACAAAGTTTTCAGAGGAAAGCAAAGAACAGAGCTAGTGGACAGGAAAGCAAGTAGGTGTGATATAATCAGCATGGAGACTAATAATCAAGAAAAAATATATAGAATAGGGCCCATGCAACAGGAAGATCAGCCAGCTGGCTACAGAATTCTGGGGAGCAAAGAAGGTTTGTCAGAAAACTTGTGTCCCTGAATTTTGTATTTCTTACTTGGGTCTTATGGTCGTGGTCCTCATTAAGTGCTGATACTGTATACTTCCTGATATCTTATTATAGCAACTAAGATTCTTAGATTGAAAGGAAGAAAAATGATACGGGCTAACCTAACTAATGATACCATTTAGTAGCTTAAGTGAATGAAACATTTAGGGATAAAAGTTTGGGTGCAGCTCAATCTAGTCCCCAAGTGATGCTGTTAGGTTATTTTCCCCATTTTTAATTCTTCTCTTTTCTGGGTTAATTTTATTCTTAGGCCCAAAGATGGCCACTGTACTTTATGTGGTTTCTATACCACGTCATGTGGCAAAAGAAAGATAATCTCACTATCTTAACCCCCATACTAATTTCAAAAGTGAACTCTGTTTGATTTCACGTGGGCCACTCATCATCTATTCTCACTGGCCAGCTGGAGTCACAGGTTCACCCATTCGTTCCCACGAGAATTGCATGGATCGGGGAAGAGGCAGGTCCTTGAAGAAGAAAATGATATAAAGTAGCCAAAAAGTCAATAGATGTCCAACTTACTACACAAATGCTGTCACATAGTAGGTGCTTTATGAATGTTTATTGATAGTGATGATGAGGTGTTTGTAGGAGAGGGGAAACTCAGGCTCCAGACAGGGGATTCTTGGCATTCAAGGGGCAACGCAAGGGCTGTTGAAGGGTGTGGGAATAGCCAAGGGTACTAATGGTGAATAAGTTTTGTTTATAAAGGAGATTGGGGTGAATGGTACTGCTAACTGTGAAGACATGACTTTCTCTACTTCACACTTTGCTTGGGGCTGACCCTGACTGACTTGAACGTATTTGTTGAGCCAAATGACTCCATTAAAAAAATCCAGATTTCTCCGGCAATTTTCTCTTGTGGGGAGTGACATGGCACACTTTCTGGCTTTGATGAATCATTTGAGATAGCAGGAGGTTTTAGTCTGCTTTCATAGTAGAGCAATTTCAAGGTCTCAAACTGTGTATTATAATTAGCAACGAAAACCTCCAGAGACTAATCTTAGTCTGAGGAAAATATTGCGTGGACCTTGTAGAGGATTCTCGTAAGCCCTTTCTTTCCCCCTTTAATGACTTTTGGTGTCTGAGCTGACAGAGAAGCCACTCTTCAGAAGGTAGGGTGTGATGTTGAGATATCGTTAGTAATTAATATAGGCCAAGTAGTAGCAGAATTCTCTTTCATGTTTAATAGCCCTTTATTAATTAGTCTGCAGTATCAGAGAATGAGAATGCAATGTTTCTATGGAAGGAGGGGGAAAAAAATCTCTGCTGAGCCAAACTAAGCATTGAGACACAGTGCTTGGATTTGTGTTGGAGCTTCCCAGAAGTGGATACTTATCGTTCTCCAGTGGTCTTGAAGATAAAAGTGTGTAAGTTCAGCAACGGGTAAGTGTCCACAAACAAGGAGTCAGCATGGAGGAGAGCAGAATGAAGAGATAGAGAAAGGGACCCTGAATCTTTGGTGACATTTTTGAAAACCGAATTAAACCTGGCTGAAGATATACTTCTATGTGCTAATCAATATCCTTTTACACTAGTTGGTTTGAATTGCACTTTTATTCAATTCCAATCAAGAATTCTAATATACCATTAAAAAACAAGCAAATAAACATGGACTTAACCCAAGAAACAGATGTCATGGTGGTGAGAAATACCTTCAGAGGTTAAGGCTCTGACAATTATTTTAGGGGGCAGTATTTCCCCTAAATGATACTCCTTGACTACTCTTGGTTTTCTTGTAACGAGGTCCTGTACTCTTTGAACAAACAAACATGCCATGGATGAGTAAAGTTTCACATCTGGGCTCCCTTCAGAGAGTGTCAGGCCCGATGCTGAGGTTAGGACAGATGTATTTTGGCCATTTTGAGAACAGGATCTCTACAAATAAGGACTCCTCTAAGAAAAAGCAGTGTGCTGGGTTAAAAAGAGCCCTGGGCAGAAGGAGGCTGGGGTTGTGCCTCTATTAGCTTGTGACTTGGGGATAAGGAATTTAAGCGCCTGGGGCTCAGTTTTCTCATTTATAAAATGAGGGGCCTAAACTAAATGATCTGGAAGCCCCTTCCAGCTCTGAAGATCTATGACTTAATGAATTGAAACAACACCCAGCCGGCCCTTCCCTAACAATGTTTCTCAGCTTCCTGGGGTGCTCCCCAGGAAGGAGATTTCCAGGCCTGTTGCTGACCACCTTAGAACTGGCAGCTTGAATGCTAATGGGCTCTTCATTCATATCCTGAGGTTGTTTGCTTGATTTTTGGTTCACCAAAGGCTAAAAAGGCAGCTGCCATATGAGAAGAGAAAAAAATCGGGAGGATCCCTCTTTTCCCCATTTATTTATTTAAGGCAAAACATCAACAGAATGTGACTATTTGAAAGAGCGTGAGGACTTGTCTAAAGTAAAAATGCGGCGATGGGTTGTGAATGAATTTAAAAAAGAAAGGAAAAGAGCATTACAACTGTAGGAAAATACTACCCTTAAAAAATTTCCTGATGGAAAGATTTTTCTTGCCACTTGGGAAAATGGGCCCTAGATAACTCAAGGGGGACAATAGCTGTCTCCTCTTGCTCGAAATCAGTAGATATATGCCCACTTGCTGTCTGTCTCCAAATGGAAGAAATAGCTTTCCTCTTATTTTTGGGGCAATGATCACATGGCACTCTCCTGTCTGTCATCCCTGGGACTCCACTAGTGGCAATGTGGGAGGAATCCTCTCTGTCCCACTCCAGCGCTCCTGCACGCCATCTCTGTGCACCAGCATCCCCAGCCATGCTGAGATAGCTCCAGATAAGCCAGGAGCATCATGGCACATGAGGAAATAAGGCGGTTTAGTTGAACAAGAGTTCAGGGCCTCCCCAGTGATGTAAGGGGTTGAACATTGTACTATGAAGCAGCCGCAGCCACTGCAGCATGAGTTCGATCCCTGGCCAGGGAGGGGACCCGCATGGTGCTGCAGACCTCTCCTATTTTGTCTTGCTGCTCCCCTCGGAGGCATGTTTCAGTTGATCTGCCTGTTCTGCTCCCTGCTCTGCCCCTGGAGAATCCTCTCATCCCCGCACCTCTAATTCTTTTATGCATAAATAAATAAATCTTTAAAAAAAAAAAACGAAGAAAAGAAAAAGAATTGAGTGATTTTATTCTCAAGTCCCAAGAAAAGAAAGTTGCTGTTTTGCAAAGGACACCGATGGTGACTGGATAGGAAAAGAGGCGTGGAGACTGCACTGAACAAGGAGCGTATGTGAACCACTGAACAAGGAGCGTATGTGAACCACTGAACAAGGAGCGTATGTGAACCACTGAGCACTTGCTTCTACCCTGTCTTCAGGATCATTTAGGTTATAAATCGACTTCATACTCCGAGATCAAGATATGCTTTCCAGAGACCTGAACTTTTTACAAATAGTGCAAGCTGTATTATCAAAAGACTTTAAAATGCACAGAAGATACAATGATATGAATCTAGAGAAATTTCCATTTATGAATAGGAATAATATTCTCTGTTGAGTCTACAGAAGGTCAGGTGCAGTGTAATAATTTAGATACCCAGACACTGACATGCTGTTGAGGGAGGGTGGGAAGGAGTGCAAGGTCTAACATTTTACAGATGGTCTGTCCTTACTGATCAGGTTAGATGACCCTCCCTCTCTCCCCATCTTCTTTTTCCCTGGGGAGGTGGGACATGCTTACAAATTCACCAAAAACTACGTAGCATGGGCTGGAAAGGGTGTTTGTTTCTGGTGGCAAGGAGCCAGAAGGCGGGGCTGTGAGATGACAGTGTCTTTTTGAGGAGTTTTGCAGGCTGTGCTGAGTGACCTTTGTGTGATAACTCCTCAGTGGGGATCTAACCCCGCCCTCAGTGGGGCTCCCATTGTCTGTGTGAGAGAAGCCAGGGCTGAAAGTGAACTGAATTGTTGTTTGTTCAAGGAGGTCACTGCACTTTTGTTAATAACACTTCAGTGCCAGTATGGAGCATCTGCCAGGCAGGGGAGAAGGGCCAGGGAGATTGCATACAGGCCTTGAGATTTTTCTGCCACTCTGAAAGAGCTCGGTTGTTTGATCTTGGGCGAGTCACTTGATTTCCCTGGAGCTCTGGTCCTTCTCTGCAATAAAAACATCTCTAGTTGGTGTTTTCCAAGCTGCACTCTGAAGAGACCTGGGTTTTCTGAGTGTTCTCCTGTGGCATCCCAGGTCAGGGCACATGGAAGGGTCTATGAGTTCCAAACCCTCCTTTAAAACAGTTTTGCTTTTCTATACGCAGCAATTCACTCGAAGGCATTCTTTGCAAAATGAGATGTGCCTGTTTAAATAGGGTTGAAAAGCCAAGGAGTTTGTGTGTCTCTTAAGTTCCCTATTTCCTTTAATATTTGGAGACCTGAGTTTCCAGCTGTCCCTGGCCAGCTGCTTCCCTTTCTTTGTGTCAGGAGAGGTGAATTGTTGAGGTGAGCACATAGGGCCTTAGCTCAGTGTGGTGAGGTTCTATTTCTACAATTCAGCACTTGCTGCAGATTTGCATGGTCTAAACCAGTGGACCAGGGCCTGAGAAAACTACCACACTGAATGACCAGCTCCACACACCCTGATGACTTCACTTAGGAAGAGGTGAGATTCGGCCTCGGCATCTGGCTCTTCAGTTGCACAAATCCAGGAACTTGTCAGCCTTTTCAGGTTTCCTAAAATGTTTCCATCTGTCTCACAAAATGAGCTTCGAGAGTGGGGTGCAAAGGCTCTTTTTTGCTTCAGCTATATTTGCCTGATAGCCCCGAGGCTCACTCAGGAGGGGGGCTGGTAGGTATTGCACACCCTGTAGCGGGCTGCTTGGTGTCTATGCTAATGAAATGACCATCTGCATCAAACAATTACGAGTGGTCTCCCCTGACTGCCCACCATGTGCTGGCCCAGACTGCGGGGAGGCGCCCCCTTTCTGTGCGGCAGCCTGGGGAGCAGAAGCTGGGGAAGAATCATGCCTCTGTTTTCACTTCAAGGCACATAACCTGCTGAGTGGACAGGTGCTGGCAGTGTGATGTCCATGGGTGATGAAGCTGCCTGACCGGAGCTGACATCTATATCTCTGGCTCACTGGATTTAAAAACCCGCACAATGTAAGGAGTGCCACTCTCTATTAATCGATATTCACAGGCGAGTCTATTGCGTTGGAAACCCTGTGAGCAAATGTCCCAGTCGCCACTGGTCTCACTTCAGCTGGATGGACTAAACCGTCCGGTGGGCAGTGGTGTGAGTGGCTAACCTCGTTCTGTCTCCTGGACGTGGGCGTTGTCCAACAATTGCTGGAATGTTGAAATGACTACAGACTGGTTTTGGGTTTGATAGTTTGGCTGAGTTCAACCTTGCCTTTGTTAGCTAAATATAGTTGGCAGTTAGACCTGATATTTGCACGCTTTTGTGCATGGCAAGTTTTACTTGTTGACATTTTAAATGGTCACTGCCACTCTGGAACCCGCACTGTAACACGGGGCAAGTGTATCTCAGGTCTGTCCACACAACCCAGCCTTGTCTTTGTGACCACGGTTCGGGTGTTGGCTCCTGCCGGAGGCTCTCCATTGGCTGCCTGCCAGTTCTTTCTCCCTCTGGCACTTTCTCTTGTCCTGAGAAAACCTCTGACCGGCAACTGCAGGCCCAGCTGAGCAGACACCAAGAAGGTAAGCATGGAGCGTTTTTGTTCAACTGGGAGCAGAGAGCCCACTTTCATTTGCTGAGCGATGCTAAGTGAGCTTTGAGAATTTGAATTTATGTAATATAGTGGAGAACGGATGTCAAATGTATTTCCGTTTATGTTTTAAGGCAGAATTTTGGATGGTCACTTCAGGGGAAGGTTTTCTTACATACTAGACTTTAGTTTCATTGCTTGTAACTGAAGACACATATAAGTGTAATATTACTTTAAAACATAGAAATAGGCCTCCCTGATGGCGTAAGGGGTTAAGCACTTCACTATGAAGAATCCTTAGCCACTGAAGCACAAGTTCGACCCCTGACCAGGCAAGTGACCCACATGGCACAGTAGACCTCTCCTGTCTCACCCGCTGCTCCCTCAGCAATGTATTTCAGTCCATCTGCTTATTCTGCTCCCCACTCTATCTCTGGTGAATCCTTTCACTGTCCATACCTCTGGCCTGTACCCCAGTTCTTATATGTATAAATAGTCTTTAAAAAAATAGAAAATAAGAAAAAACCCTTTTATATATCTATCATTCATTCTAAAATCTAGCACTAAATTAATATGTCTGTGTAAATAAAATTTTCCTGGGAAGAATAGGAAACTTCAGGTAGGAGATATACAGACAAGAAAAATTTATTAGTGAAAAATTTATTAACGGGGTGGTCCCCAGGAAAGGGGGAAGTTCCAGAATCCCAGTTCTACCCTAATAGGGTGGAGCTGAGCAGAGATAAGAAGAGTCTGCAGAGAGGTGAAAGAAGACAGAATGAAGGGAAGAAGAAGGAAGCAGGATGGAGAGCAGCAAGGAGACCTGGAGGAGGCACGTGGAGCAGAGGGACATGTGAAGAAACTGCACTTGCTTTTTGGTCTTGGACTGGTTGGAACAGATGTGGGTGAGAGACCCGTGGGGAGGTTAACAATGGCAGTTTTATCCTGATTTTGATTTTGCTCTTTTTCTCCTGGATTTGTCTGACTCTTTCTGACTGTTTTCTATGGGTCTCTATTGAAAGGTCCGTAAGATGGGTGGCAGGCTTTTAGGCTTTGCTTTGGGCCAATCCAATTTGACTGGACTTTTTACCCTCAAGGAGATGGGTAACTTTGGATGCTTAACTTAGTAACTATGTTCTTTGTCCTTTCTGTTTTGTACCCTAATTGTGTTAAAGTTCTTTTTCATTAAAGGTCTTATATGCTGTCTTAATGCAGCGGATGGCAGAACCCATTCAGAGAGGGCAGGCTTGGGAGTTCTGGGGTGCTCCTCTCCCTGCCCTGTAACAAAAAGAGTTCAGTTCTTAATGATGAAAGAAAATTCTGACTTTTAATTAGTCTAGAGAGCACAGTGACTTTAATTACAAACCTTTTATTTGCTGTGATGTTCTCCTTTTTATTTTGGTCTGTATTTATTTGCTTAGGTGTCATCCTTTTTATGTATTACTGGATTAGATTTTCTAAAATGTTGTTAAAAAGTCTAATGTTTATGATTATGAGGGAAACTGCTCTCTTTTCTTTTGTATTTTCTTGTGTGGTTTTGGTATTAAGGTAAGGCTTGTCTCCTGAGATGAGATGGGAAACATTCCTCCTCTTTGTTTTTATGGAAAAAATAATTCGTGTAAATGTTGTATTATTTATTTCTTGTATGTTTGGAGAATTCATTAGTGAATTTAAAGATTCTTATTTATTTATGCACAAAATAACTGGGGTTTAGGCGAGACATGAGAGGGTTCACCAGAGAGAGTGGGGTGCAGGACAGGCCCATCTACTGAAACACACTGCTGAGGGGAACAGCAGGTGAGGCAGGAGAGGTCTTTTGTGCTATAGGTGGGTTATATTTGTGTCTCTCAAATAACTTTTCCATTCCAACTAAGTTGCCAAGTTTTATTACCATCAAATTTAAAATATTCCCTTTTATATTTTTAACAGTAGGAGTTGTAGTGGCCTCTGGTCTTTTATTTCTCATGTAGATGATAAATGTTTGACTCTTAATTTTATCAGACTAGTGATTTATGAATTTTGTTTATCTTTCAAAAATAAACTTATGTTTCATTTTCACCTATATATGAAATTTACCGATACAATTTCTATTGACAAGTAGATTGAAACTAAAGAAGGTGGGTAGGATAACTGTCACACACTCTTCATGGATGTGTCATTTGTCCCCACATGATGGCTTGATGGCCTCACAAAGGTGATCTTATTCTTTTTAGTTCCTGCCGATAAGTAAAACATCTTTTTTTCTTCTTCGTCATTTATATATATTTGTCATCAATTGTAGTCCCCATGGAATTCCCACCACCATGTCACCAGCGCACCATCACCTCAGTCCCTTGTGCTCTTTCTGCCCTCATCCCAGTCCCGTTCCTTCCCCCTCCCACACAAGTGCCTCTTTGTCTTTGTCTTTTTGTTCTTGTTGTGTTGTGATTTTTAAAATTGTTATTGTTCTGTTCTTTGAGCCCTTTTTCAGTTCCTTTATATTCCTCCTAAAAGTGAAACCATCTGATATTTTCCTTTTGCCTTCTGACTTATTTCACTGAGTTTAATCCCTTCTAACTCCATCCATGCTTCCACAAAGGACTCTAGTTTATCTTTTGATTCCTGAATAGTATTCCATTGTGTGTATGTACCACATCTTCTTGATCTAGTCATCTATTTTTGGGTATTTGGGTTGTTTCCAGGTGGTAAGTAGAACATGAATGGGAACTTTGACTCCTCAGTGATTTAACTTCCAACATCAGTAGAAATAATATTTTAAAGTTGTATTATTTTTTATGGAGGTAACATTGGCTTGCAGCACTGTACCTGATGTAGTAAATAGGTTCACACCTCTTCAGATGCATGTTACTACACCATACCCACCACGAAAGCACACATAATCCTCCGCCATAGTCCACTACATCCATATCCCTTTGTTCAAAAACATACCTTCCCCAGTCTCAATTTTACAGTTAGATGTCTAGGGTTTGTTTGGTTTAGTTTTTTAAAAATATTTATTTTATTTATTAATAATAAATAAAGCATACAAGAGCTGGTGTATAGGCCAGAGATGTGTGTGGGTGGGGTAGAGTGGTGTGTGTGTGCGCATGTGTGTGTGTGAGAGGGTTCATCAGAGACAGAGTAGGGGAGCAGGGTGGATCAGCTCCCTGGCCAAGGATCAAATTCATGCCGCAGTGACTGTGGATAACTTCATAGTGCTGAAACTCAACCCCTTGTGCCACTAGGGAGACCCCTATGTTATACTTTTAATAGCTTGAACTTTTACATTGTCCCCCCACCTGGACATTCCCTTTAGAAAGTAATGTCAGTTAATCCTCAACCTGTGATTAATTTTCCTATGACCTGTGATTGGCAAAAATTTCTCTGGAAAGTTGGATTGCTGATGGCCTAATGAGGGTGGTCCAGCTATGAGCTGGTCTACTGAATCATGTCTGCATCAATACGGAGAGTCCAGAGGTGACTAGAGAAGAAATGGAGGTCCTTTGGGGCCTCAGAAACTGGACAGACACTGTCTTGGGTTGTTGGCCTCTAGGCCTATCACCTGACTGTTATGTAGACATGATACACTGTTTTTTTTTTTTTTTTACTCAGTAACAATTTGGTTAAGTAATTCATTAACGGTTAATTGATTCAGCTCACTACCTTTTCTCACTGAATCTTTCTGTACAAACCTCTCTCCTACTTCTCTGCTTCTCTCCCTTATTTGGATGGAGTGATAGGAGGAAGAAGAGAATTAGGGGATGAGATGAATCATCAAGTCTATGTTTCCTGTGTGGCAAAGGCAGAGGAAAGAGTCAAACTCTTATTTATGCTAGCCATCCAAATGTCTTTGTGTGGTAGAGAAGTGGTGGGGTCATTACTTTCAATTTGCTAATAGGAAACAGAGACCCAGAGGGGTTAAGTGATTAGTCCATGGTTACTTGGGTAGCGTTGAGAGAAATGAAGAGGACAGCCCCCTAATCACACTGCTCTTGCCCCCATTGTGCTTCCTGTGTGGTCCAATGACTCAACTAAGTGACATTTGCTCTTTTAAAAAAAAATTGCACAGTTGCTTTTATAAAGTGAACATGTTCATGAAGTGGATAAATCAATTTAAGATATTTGGTGAAATCAAAGAATGGTTAGAAATAAAGTTATTCCTCATTTTTCATGGCCACTGCTTCTACTCTGTTTTTGGAGAAAAAGCTCAAGGTCCATTTATTCCAGAGCAATAGGAAATTAATGCTTCTACAAGCATTAGTTACCAGCATTTCTTATAGAAAGGGTTAGCCTTTATTTCCCCGGTATTTTGAAGGTGTTACTTCCAAGATTACCTATATAATCTCTAGTATAAACTAAACGGCTGTGGTTGTATAGACACAGAACTACTCTACAAATAGGGTCTTACAAGCCTGAAAAAAAGCACTGAGTGGTGTTTCGTAATAAAAAAAATCTTTTTTTCATTTAGTGACAGACAGGAATAACAGCCAAATTCTATGAAAAATCCTTTGATTCAAGAGTCTTCATGTGGCAAATCTTCTTCCATTTAATGATGTCCCATACCCAGTTTGCAGTTAGTCAAGGTGTGTGCCTCTGATTTCTTCAAGGGTAAAAATGCAACATCTGGCAAGTAGTGACAAATGGGAAATTAAGTTGCTTTCTCTCATACTGCATATCCTTCTGGTTTGTAACCCTACTGTAGGAACAATTCTCATTGGGAGACCAATCCTAAATTATTAAATAGATGTCATTATTTAAATAAAGATTATTATACTAAGCTATAAAAATGTTGTAGCTGATTAGAATTAAAGGAATGGTTTCAACTTTAATTTTTGTTGTTTTGATAATTCACTCCAACTTCACCAAGTTGTAACTTTTGTCCTTATATTCAAGAAGTGTTAAGGGGGAGGGACTCCCTGATGGTGCAGAGGTAAAAGCCTCAGCATTATCAAGCTGTTGCCAGTCACTGCAGCACAAGTTCGATCCCTGGCCAGGGAGCTGACCCACATGGCACAGCAGACCTCTCCTGTCTTGCCTGTTGCTCCCCTCAGCAGTGTATTTCAGTAGATCTGCCTGTTCTGCTCCCTACTCTCTCTGGTGAGTCCTCTCACCCCTCTGGCCTACATCCCAGTTCTTGTACACATAAATAAATAAAATAAATCTAAAAAAAAAAAAAAAAGAAGTGGTGAGGGACTTATTATAGTCTACAGCAGAGATGGCTAAGATAGCAGCCAGTAAGCATCTGTGACTCAGATGCTTGCAATGTGACTCATGTGACTCAATGTGACTCATCCAGACTGAGAGACAAAGTGGCTTTATACCTTTTCTGTAGTGGTGGTTTACTTGTTGTGGTTAGGAAAAGCAAGAGTAAGAAGGGCAAAGACCAGTTGTTCCTTTTTAGTGATCTCTCTGTTTGACAAGAAAATGGAGTGACAAGAAATAACCACATGGACCCTGAATTTTTGGAGTCAAACCCATAAGGACTTGGAGAACTTGGCCAGTGTTTCATTTTGCGTGGTTCCTTTGGGCTATATCTGGGTCTTCACCCTCTAGATCAGCTCTGTCCAATAGAAATATGTGGGTTATATATGTAATTAAAAAAAATTTCCCTTGGCCACATTAAGAAGGGAAAAAGAAACAGTTGAAGTTAATTTTAATGATTTAATCTATTTAACTTAATATGAAATACTATCACTTAAAATGTAATATAAAATTATTAATAAGCATCACATTACATTCTTTATTTGGAACCAAGTTTTTGAAATCTAGTTGCATTTTATACTTTTGGCATACTTTAATTGTACTAGCAACTTTTCTAATGCTCAATTGCTCTGTACAGGTGACCTCTGTACAGAAAGGGATGGACACTGACTTTAGTTCTAGAATGAACAAGAAGTAAAGTGGGCTCTAGAATAAAGGTAATACACTTCATAGTTATGTTAAAGTTATTATAGATCACATGTAAATATGGAATTCTAAGGACTTTATAAACCTGGACTGATATAAATCTTTAAGTAGCTAACTTCATAAATCTTTAAGTAGCTAACTTCAGGAAAGGAACTATGGAACACCAAAAATATACAAGGAACCATGATAACTGCTTTACATATATTATTCAGAAAATTTTCATAATGACCCAGGACTAATTGTCAACCCATTGAAAGTTAGTGATGTTGAACTGCAAAGGGATTAGGTAGGCTGCCCAAAGAAACAGTGATAAAGCAACTGGAGTTGGGGCACTCCCTGAACCTACACTGTCTAACTAGTTGACACAGAGTCATTCATTCTGAGATCTTATAGCAGATATTACATCACCCTAGACCCAAATAAATTGAACTTTAGATTTACCAAAGCCATTTGACTGTGAAGACCTCCAACACAAAGCATGCACAACATACAATTTCCAATTGCAGTTTTTCTTTTCTAAGTTGTACAGTTGTTGCAATACATCCAGGAAAAGCTGTAAGAAAACAGAGCTACCCATCTTGTAAATAAATAGATAGACAGGTATATAGATAAATCAACTACATTTTGTGGGTGGGAACTACTATTGACACAGTTGCTTAGAGCGAGATGCTGTGTTTGGATGACTTGGTTTGCTGTTTGTTCCTCAGTGTCTCTTTTGCCCTTTATCAGTTACTCTTCTCACTGAACATTTTTAGAGCTTCTTATAGAGTCTAGGATATACAGTTCTGGAATTTGACTCACTTGCTGTGACTGTGAACTAGGTTTTCTTTTTCTAAAGGACCTGTTTTCTCACACATGAATCAAAACCACTTATCTAGTTGGAATTACCCAGGCAGGATGTGTAAAGGCAAACTGACATGGCAGGTGGCTCTGTAGGGAAAAGCCTGGTGACTGAGGACCTCTGGCCTTTGGAGGACTTGGGGAGAGAGCAGGGACTTCAGAGGGAAAACTACAAATCGAACATATTCAAAATAACACACGAATGAGCACCGGGTCATTTTGCTATGGAAGGTCAGGTACTGGAAGTGGTGAGCAGACATGCCCTAATTAGTTCAAGATCTTCAAAGGACACTATATGCTAGAGAGCCACAACCTATCCCTGCAGGCTCTCCTACTAATTCAGAGAGCAGCTTTACCAAAGTGCCTTCCCCAGCATTTCCCTAAAAATTCAAAGGATACAAAGATTAAAAGATTACAGTTAAATGTAAAGGAATGCAAACTATTTTTCCTGGTTACAGAAAGTCTTTCTCAGAATCACATTAGTCAGGTTGGATTCCTCCCTTCTGAAAGAGTCAATAAACCCATTCTGAAGACTTCCCATATGTGAAAGACTAAAATAATACAAAGTGCGGTATGCTTTCTGAAGATAGTTAACCCATTTAACTCAGAGATGTAGTGGAAAAGAACACTGCAGTATGCCACCTAGTTTTGTTATTAAAAAAAGGTTTTCAACATTGAAGGAGTAATCAAAAAATATCTAAAGACTAGTTAATCTAACTGGGTTTGAAAGGAAATGCAGTGGGTCATGCTTATTTGTCTTTTCACTTTGTAAGTCCTTGCTCCTCTTATAAATGTTGTCTTTCATAAGGAAAAATAAAAACCCAGACTGAATGACCCCCAATTCAAACCAAATTGCCACGGTGTTTTGGTGTGTAAATGGAATTACGTTCTTTAGAGTAGTGGTTTTTAGTCACATGCACTGGGTTAGATTGATTGTTAAATTTGGGGAAGGAAAAGAATTTCCCTCTGGGGTGTACTGGCAATTATTTTTCAGTTGTTTTTGCCTTGCCCTGGAGCGTGGAGCCAATATCATTTTTAGGATCAGGTGAGTTTATCCAACATGATCAATTTCCTGTGATTGTCTGCTGCTGTCACTGCGGGGAGGGGAAAGCAGCTCTCCTTGATCACTTTGACACTAAAAGCTGTCATTTGGAAATTGACCCAGACATAAAACTCTGAGCCCCTAATGACAACCACAGAAAGATCAAGAGACTAATGAAGTCTTGGAGAGAGTCGGGAGAGTACAATGCAGCTTACCCCTGGCTCATGCCTTTGCTGGTTCCTCTAATGAAGAACAGCACAGGGTAGCTGGTGTCCAGTCATAATGCATTCTGCTTCTAGAGTGTCCTGTTAGGACCTGAAGAGTAACATGACATGACAGACACAGTGGAAGGTAATGAGTCACATCTCCCTGCTGCAGAACGTTGCCCTATAGGAACTCCAGGTGCTGAAGAAGGTATGTTCATCTTTTGGAGGAGAAAAGGAGCTCCATGGTTACATCCCAACAGGGAGTCTTATTTGACAATTTGTTAGGTTTTCTGGGAACTGGGCCAAATCCCATGGGTGAAATTGTCCCCTCATGAATTCTGGGAGCTCTTCATCTGCTCCCTGGCTTTTCACTCTTTGGATCTATTTCTGTCCTCCAGACATTTCTTTTTATTGACACCTTCCTCGTTCTCAATTTAATTCAAATCAAAACCACATTACTTCAGAACTTACTGTGAGTCTTCTAATTGTTGACCCTGCTTCTACTTTCATGTCTGCACAGTCCACTTTGCACAGACAGCCAGAGTGAGCTGTACAAACATAAGAGCATGTTGGCCACTTGCTTAAAATCCCCTGAAATTCTCCTAAGTTCTTCCCCTCACCAAAAGGTGCCATGTGATGCTATGCTCCCTCAATGCCCCCCACTCTCCTGTCTGTGCACTCCAGTCACACTGGCTTTCTTTCTACTGCTCGCATACACCTACCCTACCTCATCCCTGTCCCAGCACAGGAGGGCTCGGTATCCTGGGAGGAGGACACAGCCAACTGTGCTGAGAGTTCCTGAGGGTGTGAGCACGCAGATTTAGAGAATCATGGGCTAACACTGAGAGGATAGAGGTTGTTAGTCTCTGACAATAGCAACTGGATGGACACCTCATTGTGGGGGATAAGGTGACAAAAGGAGGGGAAACAGAGGTGGTGTGGTGACATACTCTGAAGGGGTGTGACGCTAGACCTCTAAATCATACAATGTTGTAAACCAGTGCTACCTGAATTAAAAAGAAACAAAAAGCAGAATTATAAAAAAAGAAGAACTCTAGAAAAAAATAGTGCTGGCCAAAAAAAAAAAAAAAAAGAAAGAAAGAAAAGGAGGGAAGGAGAGGAGGATGCCATTTGAGGTAGCATTTTCAGCGGGTAATACTATGAAGGAGAAATAGAGTAGCAGCTGGACGGGACTGTGTGGTGAAGGGCAGTGGTATTATTTTATTTATTACTTATTATAGACAGTAGAGACTAGAACCTATTTCTGTCCCATGAACTGTTTTTGTGGATTCTGCGAGATGCAAGCGAGAATTGGTTGTTATGGACAAACTCTTCGAGAAGGAGTAAAGGCTGAAGAGAGTTTGTACACAGGGTCATATATAACATGTCTATAACAGGGTCATCCCCAGGGAAAGGGGAGGTTCCATGTTCCCTGCCCCATCCAAGAGGGAGGGGAGGAGGAAAAGCTGGAGAAGAGACTGGGAAGAAATGTAAAAGGATGGAGAGCTGGGAGGAGACCTGGAGGAGGCACATGGAGTAGAGAGACATGTGAAGAAACTACGCTTGCTTCTTGGTCCCAGACTGGTTGAACACATACGGGTAAGAGACCTGGGAGAGGTTAACAATGGCAGCTTTTAGCTAGAATTTGATTATGCCCTTTTCTTCCCAGACTTGTCTGGCTGTTTCTGACCCTTTTCTATGGGTCCCTGCCAGAAGGTGCTTTAGACTTGTGGCAGGGCCTTGCTTTTTGGGCCTTGCTTTGGGCCAATCCTGTTTTGCTGGACTTTTACCCATGTGGGGATAGGTAACTTTGGATGCTTGATTTGGAAACTATATTCTTTGTCTTTTCTGTATTGCACACTAGTTTTATTAAAGTTTTTTCCATTAAAGGTCTTATGCAGTAGAGTATATTTTGTTTTGATGCAGTGGATGACAGAACCTATTTAGGGTAGGAAAGTTTGGAGATTCTAGGATGTTCCTCTCCCTGCCCTGTAACATGTCTGTCCTATAGGCATCTCCTCAGTAATAGGACGAAGGGCATGGGGCATTGACAGAGATGTGGGCAGGCTGTGAGAACTGTTTGGGAAGACAATGGAATCTCCATCTGACAGTTTTTATTTTCCTAAAGCTACACGAACAATTCTTAGCAAGGGCATAGGAAAAGCTTTTTGATATTTGAGCTGAAAGAAAAAGGTCTGAATTGTCTTTTGAAAAATAAGAGTGTAAATACAGGAGTGTAGCTGGGTTTCCCAGTGGAGTAGAAAACCCATTGAGGATTTGGGGCCTTGAATTTGTGTCCCCCTGGTGACACTCAACAGTTGGGAGCAGACTCCAAATAGCCTGAGAACACTGGTTTGAATCCTGACTCTTTCTCACTAAGTATTGCTAATTAGGTTTTTTTTAAAAAATTACTTAACCTCTCTCAATATTAGTGTATACATAGTATACGTATATTGATAGATATATACACATAAAATATTATATATTTTTTATGAACATACACATGCAATTTCTACAATTATTGTGTTCTCATATTTATTTTTCTTTTTTTAAGATTTAGTTTTTAAAATTTATTTATGCATACAAGAACTGGGGTGTAGGCCAGTGGTGTGAGAGGTGAGAGGATTCACCAGAGACAGAGTGGGGAACAGTGCACAAGACAGGAGAGGTCTACTATGCCATGTGGGTCAGCTTCCAGGTCTGGGATTGATGCATGCTGCAGTGGCTGGAACCCCTGAGCCACGAGGGGCGTCCCACATTTGCTTTTCTTAACGAATGTTAACTGTTAGTATTGCAAGGGTATTGAGAAAGTTCTGGAAATGCACTGAAAGGAACAATAAATAATGTTCGTCAGGCTTTTGCATGTTAAAGACTGCATAGGTAGTGTTTTCCCAGAAGCGTAGAAGATTTAGGGCTCTTATTCTATATGATGGTCAAGGACCCCCGCCCCCCAGTTTTAAGAGCCAATAGTAAAGAGTAAGTTCCTTAGAAAATAAAAAATATACTAGTCCCACCCTCCAAGACAATATCTAATTGAATTTCTTTGGAATTGCTGCTTACTTTGCCCCTCCTCTTTTATTCAACTTCATTCTTCTCCCCATGTGTGGTAGAGAAGGATGCAACTATAGAAGGAAATGCCAAGATAGTTCACAAGAAAGCAAGAGAATTAATCTACTTTCTTGAGGAAAACATTGAGCAACAAGACAAGGTTGGTATGCCTCTCCAGTAATTTATGCCAAAACTCCTTCAAGCTTTACAAAACTAGGCTGATTAACTCTATTCACATGATATCAGCCCATCTTCCAATTTCAACACCCACTTCCTCCATTCCCGCAGGTTTGTAAAAAAGATCCTAGGCATCATATTATTTTACCTGAAGATATTTTGGTATGATTTTCTAAAAGATAAATTCTATTAAAAAAAAAACCCGCATGTGTATATCATTATTGTTCCTAAGAAATTTAGCATTAATTCCATAATACGATCAATATCTTGCCAATGTGTTCATTTTTAATTCCCTCAGTTTTTTTAGTCTTCTGTTCATACTGTTACTTTCTATTTAAGTGTAAGACTTTAATTCTTTGATCTAGCCCCTCCTTTCATCATTCTTTTATTAGAAGAACGAAAGAATTGTTGTTTTGTAAGGTAGAGATGTGAAAATGAAGAAGATTGCAATGAAGTCTAAACAAGGAGTGTTCACTGTAAACACCATCTTTTGGTTGACACGAACTGTATGATGCTGCTGGGTCTTTTTTAAAAGATATATTTTTATTGTTTTTTGCATACAAGAACTGGGGTGTAGGCCAGAGGTGGGATGGATGGTGAGAGGATCCACCAGAGACCGAGTGGGGAGCAGTACAGGCAGATCTACTGAAACACACTGCCGAGGGGAGCAACAGGCAAGGCAGGAGAGGTCTGCTGTGCTTTATAGGTCAGCTCCCTGGCTGGGATTGCCTCCTGCAGTGGGTATGCAGTAGGTCACTCTGTGGATTAGTATGTCATGGCCAACTATGGCTGAGCTAAGCCCCTATGTGGAGAAGGTAAACTAGTGTGCAGGCCTTTTAAAGAATCTGATTTCTTTGGGCCTCCCTGGTGGCACAAGGGTTAAAGACATAGCGTGATCAAGCTACCAGCAGCCATTGCAACATGAGTTCAATCCCCAGTCAGAGAACTAACCCACATGGTGCAGCAGACCTCTCCTGTCTCACCTGCTGCTCCCCTCAGTGGTGTATTTCAGTCGATCTGCCTGTTCTGCTCCCCACACTGTCTCTGGTGAATCCTCTTTCCCCCACACCTCTGGCCTATGCCCCAATTCTTGTATGCACAAATAAATGAATCTTAAAAAAAAAAAAAAAGAATCTGACCTCTTTGCGCTGAATTCTCTAGCCTTCTGATAAAAATATTATCGAAACATAGCTAGGTGACAGTTTAAAAATTCCAGTATAGAATTTGATTTGTTTAAGGTCAAATAATAGAAAAATGAAGACTGCTTGGTATTACCATTTACTACTCTGCACAGTAGCTGTAGGACTTTAGGCAAATGACTTAACCTTTCAATACCTGACAGTCCTCATCTGTAAAATGAAGATGATAGTACTATTGGTCTCACAGGATTGCAGTGAGGATTAAATCCACAGAAGGAGCTTAGAAGTATGTCTGGCATGTGGTAAATGCTCAGCAATGTCAGCTATTATTGTCATCGTCATTATTAGTTGAATTCTTAGGTGGATAGCTGTTTGGCATTCATTCAGAGCAGCCGGATGTCTCCAAAATACAAACTTTTGGGAAGAAAACACAAAAGATTAGCAATCTTGATACTGAAATAAGATGACAACTGACATTTGAGCAATGGATTTGGTAACATAGAGTTCAGCTGTGACCTTCACAAGAACAGTTTTGGTGGAAAGATCGGGATTCAAGCATAAGTAGAGTGAGACCCAAGAATGAACAAGAACTCACTGCATTCTATACAGTTAGAGAACGTTCCAGTCAATCATCATCTGGGTTTTCAGTGGCACTGCTGATTCCCTATGCTGACCTGCATCCTGACTCTTGACTGGACACAGAGAGGAAGCATCATCATACTATTCCCTATAGTTTCTTCCCTTTCCCCTCCCTCTTCTGGTACCTCTCTGCCTCTATATGCTTATTCAGAAAACCTTTTCAACCAGATCTCCTTCCACTTCGCTCAAATCAAGTCATGCAGACAGATGTCTGGAGACCAACTCCCCAGTTATGCTCAGACATGTGCCACCTTTGCAGAAGTCAGAATTTCTTATTTGATTTGATGACTCATGGCATTTTGATTGGAAGCCTCTCAGTTGATGAAAAATAATCTGTGATTTGAGACAGTGATCATGTGCTTACATACTCACTTCACAGCTTGTTCTAGTCATAACTAGACTTTTAGGTTTTCACCCTGTATCTGCCAAGGTCCTATCTAGAAAGAGATACATGCTTGTTATTTCAACTGCAGGGAGTTTAATATGCAGGATTCATCATAGAGATTTTCAAAAGCTGGAAGAACAAAAAGGGGAACCTAAAATAACCAGAGACTGAGAACAGCTGAAAATAGTTACCATACCTAAGGCTGGGGGACAAAAGGGAAGAAGAGAAGTTACCAGAAAAGAGCTCAGGACACAGCTCAAAAGAGATTCAAGAGACGTGGAAATGCAAACTAAGCTATAGGAGAGCAGTTTTTCCTTTGCTCTCTGGTGAATCCCAACTGCCTGTCATGTAGTGGGTCTTCAGTAAATAGTAGAGGAATGAATGAGTGAAGAAAAAAGAGAGTTTAACTAGAGCACTCGGGGGAAAAGATACCTCACTCTTCTGAGACAGGTATCAAGGAAGAATGGTCTTCTGGCTACTTGGCTTAGCAGCATGGAGCCAAGAATTGTTGCTCCCATTTGGCCTTCATGACAAAGATTTGGGTTGAAGTCTTGACTTCATTTGACTTGACTGACCGGTGGAAGGCAGAGTGGAGGGATGCAAAAGACTTGGATCCTTATGTCTTGACATTTCTGAGTTGCTCAATCAAACAGACCCTGAAAACCACCTTTTGATTGACATTTCAATTTGAAGAGTCACAAACCTCTTGATTATTTAAGACAGTATCCTAACTGATACAGTGACCTAAATTCCATTCCTTGGATGACTGGCTTGGTTTCCATTTAGGTTTGAGGCTAAGGGGTTAGCTGGAAAATGAATCTTGTTTTTATTTAACCTTTACAGGTCACTTATATAGGCAAAGCTAAATCAGTCTTAAAGTTTGACCAAGATCTAGGGTTGCCCTTTGGGGGGTTATATCTGATTGGTTGAAGTCTCTTAACCCAACTGTCCCATAATAGAAGGAAAGTACCTGGCACACAGTGTTCATTAAACATTTATTCTTCCCCTCCTTCCGTAGCCTTAGGTTCAGAGTAATCTTTGCAAGTTGAGAACTGGGGGCCAATTTCCAAGATAATTTATCTCATGAATTTCATTCTCTTTTATAATATGGGTCTTCCCCTCCTTCATAAGGTTTGTTTGCCACTAAGGAGGCATTATTTTTGCATTTCTCAATATTTTCATTTAGGGGCCACCATTAAAGGCATGCGGACATTTCAGTTAGTATAAAGCTTGGAATTTATTTGTTTGATTTATTAAAAATACACCCTAGCCTGAGGGTCTCAGGGTATGCATACAAAATACTTCAATTAGATTCAAGCCAGCAGCTAAAATTTCCTGTTGAGAAATTGAAATATCCAAAAAAACCACCCAACATGGAATGCGGCAAAAGTAGAAGGATAGGCCTGGTGCCATTTCTTCAAGGTCAGCAAGCTGGCAGGCGGGAGGCCAGGACCAGGGAGGCAGTTGCCAAACAGGATTGACCTCATGTGAGCTGTGTGTTTGCTCCATGAACTTGTTGTCACTTAAAGAGCACGGGCCAGCCACTCCTCAACCCCACTGTCAAAAACAAAACAAACAAGCAAATAGATCTTTGTTATTCGCTGTGCTTCAAGATTTCCCAAACAGAATTTTTTTGAGGGAAAAAAAATCACCTTAAATGAAAAACTGGTATTATATTAAAGGGGGAAGGTGGATCATTATTAATATTTTAACTCTAAATTAATAGTTTTTTTCAAATATTAGTTGATAGTAATCTTTTGAGTGAGTGGACATTTTATTAGGAGGAGAGAGAGGAGGGAATTTTGGATCATGGGGCATCATGGGAAAGGATAGTCCTGGATGTGGCATTCTGGGAAATTTGGGGAGACATGCTAAAGGTGGGGCCTCTGGGTACTCGGGCACCTGGGGGGGCAGAAGGCAAATGTTGAGGGTTGGGAGAAAATTTAGAAAATCTCTACATTTCATTCACTTGCCATTTTTTTTTTTTTTGAAGAAAGTTTTTTTTTTTTTAAAGATTATTTATGCATACAAGAGCTGGGGTATAGGCCAGAGGTACAGAGGTGGGGGAGGGGGATGAGAGGATTTACTAGAGACAGAGTGGGGAGAATAAGAGACAGAGTGGGGAGAATAACAATGAAATACACTGCTGAGGGGAGCAGCAGGTGAGGCAGGAGAGGTCTGCTGCACCATGTGGGGCAGCTCCCTGGCTAGGGATAGAACTCATACTGCAGTGGCTGCCTTTGCTTCACAGCATGGCACTCAACCCATTGTGCCACCAGGGAGGCCCCTCACTTGCCAGTTTTCTCTATCACAGAATTAAAGTCACTTCCAAAGGAACTCTTGGGTCTTTGTAGGTTTAATCGGGAGACAATCATAAAAATTGTAGCTTATTTTTATTGTTTTGCAATTTCTGAAAATGAAAGCTAACAGCTAAACACCCTGAGAATAGGAGGAGGTAAGGGGATTGAGTGCCACAGCAGCAGTAGAACACTGGTTCTCCAACCATTGGAGATTTTCTCAAAAGGTTTCTGATTTTTGTAGGGCCAGGGTGGGACCAGAAGATTTGCAGCTCTAATGAATCCCTCCCATGCTCCAGCAATGACATTTTAAGAATCACTGCAATAGAGAGTTACTTAGAGGCTAGCTTCAATCAGAGACTATTACCTGGAAGACAAAGCTGAGGTTTACTGGTCGAAAGAGGTTAGATGCTAATACCAAATGAAGAAGATGTATGTATTTGTTTCCTAGGCCTGCCATACAGGTACCAAAAACTGGGTAGCTTAACCATAGAAATGTGTTGTTTCCCAAGACTAAAAGTCTGAGAACAGTATCAGCAAGGCAGTGCTCGCTCATGTTCTGTGGCTTTTGGGAAGAACACTTCCTTGCCTCTCCTTCTAGCTTAACATGGCCATCTTCCCCCTGTGTCTTTTTATGTCATTTTCCTTTAATCTGTGACTGTGTCTAAATTGCCCATTTTTTATATGGATACCAGCCGTATTGGGTTAGGGTCACTTCAATATCCATTTTAGCTTGATTACTTCTATAATACCCTGTTTCCAAATAAGGTCACATTCTGAGGTCCTGGGCGGGTTTAAGACTGGAGTAGGTATTATTTTAGGGGGTTAGACCAGAACACTGTATTCAACCACTACCATTTCCTAGCATCAAACATTAGGTTCTACATGCACTTGGTGCTATCCAATGTAAATAAGCTGGGCACAGAAATGTAAGGCCTAAAGCTGAATTTATTGATAGTAGAAGATATGGTAGAAAAATGCATGCAAGGTAAGGAGTGTAAGTGTGTAGACTGAGGGGGTACTTCAGGACCCCCACACTTTCTCTAAACGGGTTCGGCCATCCACCACCAATAAAGACAAAGCAAAATCTTAACATGAAAGAACTTTAACAGGGTTAGCGTGTATAGAGAAGAAAAGAAAGGATAATAATTTCCTAATAAACAGCCAAAGTTATTCATCCCCTGTGGGCAAATGTTCAGCAAACAGGGTTGCCCCAAAGCAGGCTCACTGAGGCCTGAAAACTTGTTACAAGTCTAAGGCACTTTCTGGCAAGGAACCACAGGAAAGGGGCAGAAGGGTCCAGGCAAGTCTGGGATGAAAGGAGCAAAATCAAAGTACAAATCAAGGTAACAGTTGCCATTATCAGCCTTCCCATGTGTCTCCCTAGTGCCTCTACATGTCTGAACTCCATATGGTCCCTCCCTCCCTCCCTCCCTCCCTCCCTCCCTCCCTCCCTC
>JAGFMF010011668.1:15709923-15739417 GCA_019455555.1 Galemys pyrenaicus | reverse complement strand
CCCGCCCTGGCCGGCGGCAGGGATCGAACTCGTGCTGCAGTGGCTGCGGTTTGCTTCATAGTGCGTTGCTTAACCCACTGCGCCACCAGGGAGGCCCTTATTTTCCTTTTCAAGGTGGGTGGGATGTGGGGTGGCAAGAGCAGAGAATAAGTGAGGAGAGAGATAAGGGATGAAAATCCATCCTGGGCTCCTGAGGGGCTTTGAATGTTGGGTACTTTGGTATCGAATCTTTGTTGAATGTTAGGGCCCAATTTCTTCCTTTTTTTCCCCTTATAATTAAATCTACTTATTTATTTATTTTCTTTCATTGTTCATTTTTATGCAATATTTGATTTCTCAGATGTAGTTCCTGTGGTTCTTCCACCAGTGTAGCACCCAAGGCCTGTCGCTATAGTCCCTTGTGCTCTTCCCTCCCCTGTTTGACACCCTTTCCCTCCCCCTCCCCTGCTGTGTGCCTCAGATCTAGGGCCAGCTGGAAAGTTTCCTTCTTTTTTTCCTGATCCTTTGTTTGCTTTCCCTATATTCCACCTATAAGTGAAACCATCTGATAATTTTCCTTTTCCTTCTGACTTACTCCACTTAGCATAATGAAGCCCCAATTTCTTTTTTTAAATATTTTTTTAAATTTCCATATATTTGACATCAATTGTAATCCCCATGTATTCCCCAGTGCACCATCACCTCAGTCCCCCGTTAAAGCCCCAATTTCTTGAAGGGGAGATCGTGTCATGATGCCTTAGACATTGGGAAATGAGTAGGGTCCTCAGAAAAGCGTGGATAGTTGAACACAATGGGAAGAGAGTTTTGACAGTGATACTGAAACTCTCCTGCAGAGACATTTGTAGGTGTCCAGGCCAAAGGTGAGCAGAGCAACTTCTGGCACAGGGGTGGCTACTGACTATGGGGTGCCGAGGTGGGGGTGGGAAGGCAGTCCTTTACTGGAAGCCTTTGTCTCTCCCAGCACAGATCTAAGCATTTCTCTTTACCCATTAACATCCCCTGGCTTCTAAGATCTACCTCCCCAAAGTAATATGCTCCTGTGTAACCATGAAACATTTGCATACTTAATTAATTCAAGATTTTGGTTCTAACAGCTCTGTTTCTGAAAATCAAGGGATAACCGACACATTGGTTTATAACCAGCTGTTTAGCTATTGCCTGGGATAATCTCTTAAAAAAGAAGAAAATTTTAAAAATTGTTATTTCTAGAAAGGAAAATTAGAACACTTCTTTTTGCTCTGAAAATCTGGCACGAGAAATTTGATTTTAGCTAATGTTTTAGATGCTTTCTCAGAAGTTATCACCCTATCCCTTTAAGGCAGCCATCCAAATCAGCGTAGGTCTGTAGGTTTGGGATTCAAAAGAAATCAGTCTAGTTCAAACAGAAACCACAGTATGAGGAAGAGCGAGAATTCAACAGAAATTTGGAACTTATTGTAACAGGGTGGTCCCAGGAAAAGGGAAAGTTCCAAAATCCTGGTTCCGCCTTAAGTGGGTGAAGCTGAGGAAAAAAAGATTTCTGCAGAGAAGAGAAGAGAGAAGAAAGGAAGATGGAGAACAGCAAGGAGACCTGGAGGAGGCACGTGGAGCAGAGGGACATGTGAAGAAACTGCGCTTGCTTTTTGGTCTTGGACTGGTTAGAACAGATGTGGGTGAGAGACCCGTGGGGAGGTTAGCAATGGCAGCTTTCATCTTGATTTTAATTTTACTCTTTTCCTCCCAGATTTGTCTGACTCTTTCTGACCCTATTCTATGGGTCTCTACTGAAAGGTCCTTTAAATGTGTGCCAAGTTTTTAGGCCTTGCTTTGGGCCAATCCTATTTGGCTGGACTTTTACCCTCAAGGAGATGGGTAACTTTAGATGCTTAACTTAGTAACTATATTCTTTGTTCTTTCTTTATTGTACCCTAGTTGTATTAAAGTTCCTTTCCATTAAAGGTTTTGTATGTTTGTCTTAATGCGGCGGATAGCAGAACCCATTCAGAGAGGGCAGGCTTGAGGGTTCTGGGTGCTCCTCTCCCTGCCCTGTAACATTATCACATGATATCTGCTGGCAGATGCAGCTCATGCTGTGAGATGCGATTCTACACTGTTCTGTGGCAGGAGCTGGTTAGAACTTAAAGTACTTTGTGGGTCATCAGACTTTGTGGCTCTATCTACAAAGCTGCCCAAAGGAATTGTCTTTTTATACCTTAACTGTGCCTTTCCAAAGCTCGGTTTTCCCAAAGAATGGGCAACCAGAGGTCTTTGTCCAAATACATTACGTAATCCCTCCAGGAAATGCCTGTGACCCTATACAGTTGATGAAATGGAAACCCTGGCACACTGACCTTTCTCCCAGACATCCTGGGACTCACTTTATGCTTCACTGGGCAAACGTCCCTCCTTCCAAATGGTTTCAGTTTTAAAGATTTCTTTCCCCCCAGGGGCCAGGAGACACAATAGGTTGCAAAAGTGGCCAAGAGTTTTCTTCCTTTTAATAAAACTAGGATCTACTATTCCTACCAGTTGGACATGCACATGCCTCGCATGGTTAAATAGAATCCTGCCAACTAAGAACCTCATCCTTGCCCTAGGAGGTAACGGTGTGGATAATTCAACCCAAGAAGAAAGTAGAAGGCAACTGACGTCATCAGGATCCTCCCGCCATGTTGCTCTATTTTGAGTCTTGTTTTCTGTTGGCATTCTAGTCAAGAAAGACAGGTATTACTCTTTTCTGAAAATGATCTTTACTTCTGACTTCTAGACGTGCAATATGTTGTACTTGTTAGCTTACTTCATTCTGTGAGAGGCATATAAAATGTATGATCTGATTCATGCAAAATTTATTTCAGCGTGTTAACTTTGTGTGTATTTACTTATGAAGCCTCAGGGTTGATCAGCAATGCCAGGGAAAAAAAAAACAAAACCAAAAAACAAACCCTTTCTTGCTTCCGGGGACTGATACTTTAAGAGTAATTATCCTGCTAGTAATGATGACAATGACTCCAGTGTGAGTGCTTGCTTTGAAATGACAATGGAATCTATGTGTCCTTGAAAATTTTAATTCCTGTAAGAGTCGTCCAAAATAGATAAAACTAAAGGCCTGGATGTAGTTGTTTATTTGTGACTAATTAACAAACTATATTCTCTCCTAAGCACAAAGAAGGCAAGCTGTCTCTAGCAGATTAAGGGGTCAGAAAGTTCTAAGCCAATTTTTCTCCCACTTGGGCAATGCACCTGCTCTTTCAGAGGGCAAAAATTGATTTCAATTCTCTAGTATTGACTAAAATTGTTTTCTTTTATAAAATTACCCCAATTTATATAGACAGTTTACATGCAATTAGAATGTATATTTTTAAAAGTAATTGAGTACACAATTGCACATATGTCCATTAGTTAAAAATTGGTAATTATATTCTTCAAATCTTTTATGTGTTGCTACTTTTTATCTGCAGCATCTGCCAACTGAGGGAGGTATGTGTATTGGGTTCCTAGGGCCGTCATAACATTCCCATACACTTAGTGGTTTTAAACAACAGAAATATATTCTTTTGGGTTCTAGATGTAAGGGGTTGAAATGAACGATGGTAAGGTTTGACTCCCTTTAAGATCTAGAGGTGCATTCTTACTTACTCTTTCCCTTTCCCATTCCTTCTCTGTTTCCCTTCCTGTTCTTTTACCCCCAGACTTTCCTTGGCTTGTGGCTGCATCACTGTAATCGCTGCCTTTGTCCTCTCTGTTTTGTTTTTGTTCTATTTCTCTTACAAGGATACTTGTCATTGGATTGAGGGAGCCCCCAAATTATCCAGATAATCACATCTTCAGATGCTTAATTACATCTGCAAAGACCTTTCTTTAAGGTCATATTTACAAGTTTTGGGGTCAAATGTGAACATATCTTTTGGAGGACTCCATTCAATTCATTATTCACCGTTTAAGTCTCCCATTACCATTATCAGTTTTCAACTTATGCTTCTGAAAATTTTAACTTTGTCTATATTTGAGGGTGATGTTATTAGGTATTGGTAGATTCAGGGTTTTTCTCCCCCGATTATGTCCCTTTTGCCATTATGTAATGACCCTTATGCTACCCATTTTTTTGGTTTTTCTTTAAGGTTTAGTTGTCTTGATATAAATATGGTTTTTCCAGCTTCCTTTGGGTTGGTATTTCTATGTTATATCATTTTCTATCTTTAAGTTTTTATCATCATTTATTTTTTTTGTAAAAACCACTTGTAGGTATATCAAATCTTTTGAAAACTTATGCATTAGTAGAGAATATATTATAATGAACTAAATACTGATTCACCATTAACTGCTTCATCAATTATTGAGATTTTTTTATCACCTTTGTTAAAAAAAATCTATTTGAGATGCAATACTGTATAGTGTATACACCTTAACAAGTGCATTTATATATTGTAATGATTTCTGTTATAGTGATATTTACTTCATTAAAAAAGCACAATGTTGTTGTATATGTTAATTACACTGCTTGTTAGATCCTGTGGGTTATTTGCTATTTGATGCAAGTTTGTACCCTTAAACAACATCAAGCTTACCCTCTACTCTCACACCTTGTGGAGGTAACTACCATTTTACTTTCTTCTTTTTATATTTGACTTTTTTAGTCCCCCAATCCTTGGAAATGCTTCGTTTTCTTTTATTTTTGTTTTGCCTCCTTTGTAGAAGTTTTTTAAAGTGTTCCCCAGATAGTCAGTCACTTAACCCTATTTACTTAATATGCATTTGTAATACCAACATGTTCTTTCAAATGTAACAAAATACCATTATCACATCCAAAAATATTAATAATAACTTGCTATCAAGTAATACCCCATTTAAATGTAATTACACTTTCTTTTCGTTGGTAATTTGAACTAGCATTGAAACAAGGTCTATGTATTTATGTGATTGATATTTTTCTTTGGTCTCTTTTAATATAAAGTAATTCCTTTTCTCATTCTTTAGATTTATTTCAGAGACAAGTGAATTTTCTGTCCAATGACCCATATTCTGCATTTTTTGCTTTGTGATATCACTTATCTTGTTCTAAAATTCTCTGTATTTTCTTGAATGGAAATTATCCAATCTAAGTGTGTCTTTTAACTGATGAGTTTGATTTATTTACTTTGATTAAGATTACTGATATTTAAAATTGATTTCTACCATCTCCTTATGTACTGCCTGCTTTTTCTTTACTTCTTTCTACCACCTTTCCTACTTAAAAAAATCTTCCCTTTATCCTCTATCGGACATTTGGTTTCTATTCTCTTAGTGGTTAACCTTAATTTTTTTTTAAAAAAGATTTATTTATTTATGCATACAAGCACTGGGGTACAGGCCAGAGGTGTTGGGGGGGTAAGAGGATTTCACCACAGAGAGCGGAGAGCAGAACAGGCAGATCAACAGAAGTACACTGCTGAGGGGGGCAGCGGGCGAGGCAGGAGAGGTCTGCTATGCCATGTGGGTCCCCTCCCTGGCCAGCAGCAGGGATCGAACTCGTGCTGCAGTGGCTGCAGTTTGCTTCATAGTGTGTTGCTTAACCCACTGCGCCACCAGGGAGGCCCAGCCTTAAATTTTTTAAATGACCATTTGACCAGACCAAATCTACAAGTAATCAGTATCTTTACCATTTTCTTTAAAATTACAAAGATGTTAGAGTTCTTTAAAATCACCCACTCCTGTTAATATTATTGTTCCCAATATTTTACATAGTCAATGTTTGTTTAAATTTTTATGCATGCTTATTGATTACTTTGCTCTTTTATTTTTTTTTCTTCTCTGATTTATTTTGGTGTATTTGACATATAATAGTGTGTATGTTTAAAGTGCACAATGTGATAATTTAATACACACCTATATCACCACAATAAGATTAGTTAACATTTTCATCATCTCGGATAATTATCTTTTGTGTGTGTATATGCCATGAGAACATTTGACGTTTACTACTAGCAATTTTCAAGTACATAGTACTGTATTATATATAGCAACTATAATTACTATGTGGAACATTGGATGCCCAGAACTTTTCATCTGCTTTTTCTTCTTTTTGTTTTTATTGGATAAATTTGACATGCAACATACAAATTTAAGGTGTACAGCAAGTTACTTTGATGCACTTATGTATTATAATATGGTTGGTGTTGTAACAATATTCATCCTGTTGTAATAGGACATTTATTGTCAATAATAAATATACTGTTTGTGTATGAAGACTTATTCAGTACAAGTTTGTATACCCTTAAACACCATCATTCTTACTCTCCACCCTCACCCCATACTGTTACCTCTGTTTTTTCTTTTTTAACACATTTGACATTTTTACATTCTATGTATGAGCAATGTCATGTAATACTTGATTTTCTCTGTCTGATTCATCTTAGTTTAATTTGTTCAAGTTGTGCACATTATTACAAATGGCAGTATATCTGTTCTTGTGCTAAATAATATTCCATTGTATGTATATATCACATCCTTTTTTAAAAAAATATTTATTTATTTATTCATACAAGAGCTGGGGTACAGGCCAGAGTCATGGGAAGTGAGAGGATTCAGCAAGACAGAGTGGGGAACAGAACAGGCAGATTGACTGAAACACACTGCTGAGGGGATCAGCAGGCGAGGCAGGAGAGGTCTGCTGCACCATGTGGGTCCCCTCCCTGACAGAGTATCGAACTTATGCCACTGTGCAGCCAGCAGCTTCACAGTGTGGCGCTCAACCCGCTGCACCACCAGGGAGGCTCCTATATCACATCTTTTTAATCCATTCATCCATTAATGAACCTTTGGATTGTTTCCCTATCTTGTCTATTGTGAATAATATTGCAGCAAACACAGGAGTGCACCTGTCTTGTTAAACTCCTATTTTCATTTTCTTTGGGTATACACCCAGAAGAAGAGTTGTTGGATTGTATGGTAGATCTGCTTTAATTTTTCAAAGAAACTCCATACTGTTTTTCGTAATGTCCATAGTATTTGGACTAATTAACACTTACAGTGATCATGTTATAAGGGTTCCCTTTTCACTACGTTATTTGATGAGAGAAAGAAAGATTTTAAGCAACTGACGCACACAGTTGTGAGCTGCCTCTGAAGGAATAAGCAGGCAAGCTGGAGCTTCAGAGACTTGAAGCTTGAGTCTAAAAACCATTGACTGGGCCTCCCTGGTAGCACAGTGGGTTAAACAATGCACTATGAAGCAAACCGCAGCTACTGCAGCACGAGTTCAATCCCTGCCCCCAGCCAGGGGGGTGACCTACATGGCTCAGCAGGCCTCTCCTGCTATGCTGCCTGCTGCTCCCCTCAGCAGTGTGCTTTAGTTGATCTGCTTGTTCTGTTCCCTGCGCTGTCTCTGGTGAATCCTCTCACCCTCACATCTCTGGTCTGTACCCCAGTTCTTGTATGCATAAATGAATAAATGCAAAAAAAAATAAAGACCATTGACTGGCAGAATTCCTCTTGCTTGGGGGATGTCAGTCTGTCCTATCTAAGACCTTCAAATGATGGATGAGGCAGGTCTGATTCTGTAAAGTAATACGGTTTACTCAAAGTCAACTGATCTGTGAGTTCCAACCAAAAGGTACATTCACAGACACATCCCAAATATTTGAGCAAATACATGGGCACCTGTTCCAGCCGTGTTGATACATAAAGTAACTCTCCCACTTACCTTAGAGATTTTGTCTGTTACTTGGATAACAATGTTTTCATGTCTGTCTCATCTTCTGGGTTGTGACCACCTCAAGGTTAGATACTATCTTCAGTGCCTGCATTTCTAAGTTTATAGTCTTTGGTGCGTAATATAGTTCTTGCAATTTATTTAATTATTGTTATTATTAATTTTGTTTTCATAATTTAAATTATCATTTACTTAAATTATGGTTTCTGGATACATGTTTGTTTAATAAATTATTAATAAAAGGGGAAGCATGGAAGGAAACTGAAATAACATTTTCCATCCTGGAGAAAGGGTGGAACATGATTCTTCGTGGCCCTGTTTAGTTCAGAAACTCTCCTACATAATTTCTGGGAAAAAATTAAGAGTTTTTTGAAGGACTGGGGTGGGGGATTTGATTTTCCATGAAAAGTTTAAGAGATTTTTCGCTCTATGCATGGGAGATTGAATTGTTTCAAAGAAATCACATACAGTACTTGAAGTGTCTTGATGTGTCTGTACTTTTGTTCCTTCTTGCAGTAGTACAATATCTGGTGGGGTTATTTGTATATTTAACTGTTGTTCTGGAATGAATTTTGTCTCCCCATATTCATATGTTGATGTCCTAATCCCCATTACCTTAGAATGTGGTTGTATTTTGGGGACAGAATTTTTTAAAAGATAATTATATTAAAATGAGATCATTAGGGTAGTTCTTCATCCAATATGACTGGTGTCCTTGTAAGAAGCAGAGATAAAGATACACACAAGTACAGAGGAAAGAAGATCATATGAGGACATAGGGAGAAAATGGCCATTTATAAGCCAAGGAAGAAAACCTCAGAAGAAATGACCTTGCAGATACCTTGACCTCACAATATCTGTCTGCTATTTAAGTCACCCAGTCTGTGCTTAGATCCCACCTGGGTGCTCCCAGGGGGAGATGAAACTTGCTGTTTGGAGCAGGATATAAAAAGTTGAAACAACTCATAAAGTGAGACAAATCTTGGCTTCACATCTTTTTTTTTTTTTTTTTAAACTACCACAAAAGGCTACAGGGTTTAAGCTAGGACCTGGCATTAATTTGCATTTGATCAGCAAAAACCACAGGAGACAGAGGGACTCTCCTGTTCTGTTATGCTGGTTGAGTCTGGTGTAATTAAGGATTCCCATGAAAACCAAGTTGATGGTTCAGATCTGGGCAGGTGCCAGATAGCCATGTTCTCAACCCATAGATAGTGGCCTATTTTTGGGTAGCTTAGAAAAGATGGTATGAGCAGGTCAGTGCAGTTTTGATGCCATTGTCTGAAATCTAAAAGAAATGATTGCCTGGGACACTATCTTTGACCCTTTACCAAGTTTAATATTTATTATGGTTAGTAATTTGATGTGACATACTATTTACTTGCTTTCTTCTTTCTCTGGGACCTGTACCTGGTACTTTAGAAAATATGTAAAAATCTAAAAATCACATGTTTTATTTATGATTATATAAATTTCTTTCAATACTTCCATGTGGGAAAAAAAATCAGAAAATGCTGTCTTCTTCAAACATTGATGTAATGCATATTTTAGGTGATTAGATAATGAAAATATTATATGAAGAGTGATGTGTTCTCTAATGAAATTTGTGTCTATTTTTTGTTCATCTTTTTCAACTTCCTATCTCCTCTTAAATTTCAGTGAAAAGGTATCTCTTTCTATCCCTGATCAAACAGCTTAATCTTCTCCTGCCTACAATTTCAATTATACTGGCTTTGGAAGGTCTGAGGACATTGTATGTATTAAAGACATTGCAAACAGTCCAGCATTATTGTAAGCTGTGTAGGCTCAAATCCCACATGAAACCTAGATCTCAATTTATCATAACCCCAGGCATGTCTACATTTTCTATAAACAAATTGGAATTATTTCCCCTTTTGATCTGGATGTACTAAAAAAAGAAGTCTCTTATTTTGGGATAAAAGATTGACCTTTTTATTATTTTTTTTAAATCAGCAGAACTTGTTCTGATAAAACACCAGGATTGAGAGCTCACCAGTCCCTGATGAAGATTCCCACGTCTCTCTTGAGCTGACAGAGGATGTGGAAATCTCACCCCAGGCCTCTTTCAGCTTAAATCCTCTGGACATCCATTCTGGCAAAGGTTGGCAATAGGAAATCAGAGATGAAGTAATCTTAAGTGTTACCCGGGAAACTGCTCATTTGCAGTGGAGAACTTGTCACCTGTAGCCTCTTTCCTCCGTCTCTGAGATGGGCCGTGTGTTGCTCAGTGTCAGTTCCTGGCTGGAGCAGGAGCTGGGTGGGCGCTTTCTCAGCATTTGATTTCTTTTCCTTGGTTTCAGTGTTTCATGATCTCTTTCACCCAGGTGAACCCGGGCTATTAGACAGAGCTCATAAAGCAACTGTTTAGTAGGTAATTGTTGATTTTTCCAAGTTTTGTCACGCTGAAAGAAGAAACTGCATTGACCAGACACACACATGTATATACACACACACACATACACATATATGGTAACTTCTTTAGACCAGAGCCTGGATATATATACACTGTAAATATAAAGCCTGGAATTAAAAAAGCAGATCTTTTTTACTCAACAGAATTCTCTGTACAGGTCAAGGAAATGCCAAACTTAACAGATGTCTTACACTGTGCCCTGAAGGTCAATAAATTAGTTTTGTTGAACCAGGAAAAGGAAGGAATTCCAGAACTTCAGGTCCCCAAATGGAAATGCCCCTTAGGACAAGTCTAAACTAGGGAAATAGTACTGGAGAGCTTCCAAGTCACTTGGCCCAGTCTAGTGTAACTCATTTCTGGGCCCCCTGAAGCTGTTTGTTCAACTCTGCTGTCTACAACGCTGCAGTGTCAAAGGGAGTTAATCATTAGCAAGTGTGAATAATGCCAGCATAACAAGGCATGATTGCAGTTCTCTCTGTCTTGACAAAATTTTAAGCAGTCGTTAGAATTAAAAAAAAAAAACCAAAAACACCCAACACCCAACATGACCACAGAATATTAAAATAACATGGAATTTTGTGAAGAGTTAATTAACTTTCCAGCATTTGAAACCCCTGTTCTCATTGTTTTGTTAGAGTGGAGGGTGGGGTGATACCCTCCCAGTGACATAGGCTACTGACTGGCCGGGGATAGTCTAATCCAGGTCAAGGCAAGTTGTCTTCAGAGAACCAGTCTTTGATCTGAGGTGTAGGGTTCTCAATCTCCCCATTCTCCTTCATCTCTGCTAGCTTGACATAATGTGGCTGTACGCAGTGGCCCCCTGCCTGTCTCCTGGGACCTGGACCTTAGTATATCTGGGCGTTCTCTGTGTAAGTCACAGGAGCTCTAGGGTCATGGACGGTGGGGTTGGGGAAGGGAGTAAATCAACATTCCAGCAGGTGTTGAGGGCTGAGTTCAGTTTGAAAGAAGGGTCATCGCCCTAAAATGTAATCAAGAGTCTAGCAGCTGCCCAAAATAGTTCTTTGATTTGAATGTGAAAGGTATAAGGAGGCCCTCAGCCTAGCTCTCCATTACAGCAGCTTATTCGTAGATCCTGGGATGTTTCTTTGAAATCACTTAATGTTATAGTTGGGGTAATTGTGAAGTTCTTCCAAATAAAGTGCATAGACAGACTTTTCCTTTTTCTGGAATGCCAGTACCACCTCAGAAATGCCTTGTTTCAGTTAACGTGCCATCACTCACTCACCTGTTGCTCAATCCAGAGAGTCAGGACATACTGAGTTAGTTATCAAATCCTGTTTCCTAAGGTAATGCCTACAATTATTTGTCTCCCCTTTTCCTGCTACCATTGGCTATTTGGACACTTGTCATTTGTCTCTTAGACTTTTCTAACTAGTTTTCATCACCCTTGAATCAGATAAGATGGTAGGTATCTAAGTGACCTCTTTAGAATGAAGAACTTTTTTAAGTGCACAAAGTTTATCTACATTCCTAATTACATTCTAAATTGTTCATAATGCTTATTTCAATCCCCGTGAAATTTCTCTATTCTGAATTCTTCTTTCACATTTTCTCATATTTGGCATAAGGTTCAAACATACCTCGTGCACACTAACTCCTCCCAATGCAAATCACATGACTGAATAAATAATAGAGAAAAAATTAAGACATTATTTGAAGGTTTGATCTTCTAATTACTTCAGTAGAGCCAGTTCATTGTGCTGAAATGCTACAAGTGAAGAGTTAAAAAACTGTAAGTCACCTGAAAAATATATTATCTCTGTTCAAGTCCCACCAAATAGAACTAATATGAATCTCAATAGCAATGTGATTGACAGGCTAGCTTCTATGTCCCATTGCTCCCATAGTCTTCTGTGGTCATGCCTTCTTCTTCCATGTCTCCCTGTGTTGAGAAAGGCTGAGGTTGGCTGGCAGGCAGTTCATTTCCATTATTCTGACTCAAAGGAAGAGAGGAGGCTGACTCAGTGGTTTCAGTGGGTTCACCCAGAGCTTCCTTTTCAGGCTGACTTCCATTTATCTATGGTTCATCTCCACTGTCTGGGTCTGTCATTCCATGCTCCCTGTCAGTGAAGGCTTCTATTTCCAGACTTCCAAAGTGTCACTTCAGAGGAAGTCTCCTGATATCTTGGATAAAAGAAAACTGAGCTTGATTTCTCATTGGAATGATAGGCAAAACAAGGTATTGCAACAATTGAGTTTGGAGGCAGAAAGCTGGTACACAGAAGTCAGTAAAAAGTGCTTTTATTGCTAGGTAATTTTCTTGATACTACTGGGGCTTGTGCAAGAGAAAACTTGATCCTCCTCCTTGAGAATGAGCAAATCTTCAAGCTTTATTGGAAAGGCTCACACCCCTTCAGCTTCAGATTTACTGTACTACCTGAGTAAAGAGTGTGTGTTCTAGTCACTACTGTATCTACAAAACTCAAAAATTCACTGGCTCTCCTAAGATCATCTGTTTCCATGAAGAAATCTATGTTGTTCTGGTGAAGATATAAATTGAATAACTCCCCCGCTATGTGTGACGTTTCTACTACTTGTGCAGGTTGAACAAGTATCCGCTCAGACTCTGAGAGATGAAAAGGCAATCGGAATGCATCTAATTCTGTTAAAGATGCTCTATTATAATACAGTATTTTCCCCAAAGCACTGAAGAGAAAAACATCTTTGCCACCAATAACTTGGACTTCTTGATTTTCAAAAACCATATCATTTTTTTTCCTTTATTTTAATTTTAACAATACAGGATCTGATTTTAATGGACACTCTCAATTTCCTTGGCCATAAATTGTTCTCTCCTTTTGAAGAAGAAAACTGGAGGCTGTTTATCGCACTTCTCATATTACCAGAACGTCCTTGACAGAGCACCTCTAGAAAAGTTTTATCAGGGATCATCACTTTATTTCCATTATTATTAGCTTTTATCCTCACTAGTTGATGAAATGTCATCATATTTTTTGGTGCCAAAGGGTTGAAACTAATGGTGTTTTTGTAATCGATATAAAATTTATTGATCATATACTTAAGTACCAAGTTCAGATACTTAATTTTCAGCAGATAAATTAAAATGTGGATATAGGGTACAGAGTGTTTTATAATTCACTTAAATAGAAGACAGAACAACACAAAATGACAATATAGAGTAATTCTCCAAATTTTGTATTTTCATTAGGCTCAGTTGTTGAGACTACAATCAAGGAATGGTGAATACATGTGTGGCCCTTTAAATCATGAAAAGTTGGTGTGACCTATGTCTTGTTAGGTGGAATCTAATGCTCTAGGTTTAGGAAGTTTGATGGTTTCTGCCCTCTTTCTCTTTACACAGTCAATTTCAAGCCAGATATTTCTTTCTAACAATGCAAAGGATGCCTTCCATTCTCTTGAATTATGCAGTCAAATTCCTTACAGAACTGGTGGTTAGATGGTGCTTCCTATAGTGCTCGGTCTGAGCAGCACCTAGAAAATTCACTTTATTTCCCCCATCTTTCCCTTCCTGTATTTTCCCTTTGTAGGGACATCTTTACAATAATTGTGTTCCTTATCTTTATAATACCAGGGAATAGCAAAAATCATTATTTTTCTGTTTAAAAATATCTATGAAATAAAAAATGTTGACCAATTTGAATGCATCTCATTTTGTCATTATATTTGCTACTTTTCATTTAAAAATATTTATATATATGTGTGTATATATATATATTTTTACATCATTGTTCATTTTTGTACAATGTTTGCTTTCTCCTCTGAGGTGTAGTCCCGGTAAAATTCCCACCACCAATTCACCTGTGAACCATCCCCATAGTCCCCTGTGCTCTTCCCTCCCCTGTTTTGACCCCTCTCCCTCCCCCTCCTTTGTAGAATGTCTCTGATTTATAGTTACCTGCTAATTTTGTTTATTTATTATTATTATTTTCCTGATCCCTTGTTTGGTTCCTGTATATTCCTCCTATAAGTGAAGCCATCTGATATTTTTCTTTTCCTTCTGGCTTATTTCACTGAGCATAATCCCTTCCAGCTCCATCCATGTTGCTGCAAATGGCATGAGTTTATCTTTCCTGATTGCTGAATAGTATTCCATTGTGTATATGTACCGTATCTTCTTGATCCAGTCATCTATTTTTGAGCATTTGGGTTGTTTCCATATCTTACCTATTGTAAATAACGCTGCAATAAACATAGAAGTACAGGTATCCCTTTGAATTAAGACTCTTTGGGTAGATTCCTAGGAGTACAATTGCTGGGTCATATGGTAGCTTCATTTTTAGTTAGCTATTTTTCATTTTTAAACATTGTGATAGTTTAACCTAAGATGTCTTTAACAATTTCACATCCAGATATACGTTACCGTGTATAATCTCCTCTGCTTTAGTAACTGCTTCTAATGGATAAGATATCTCAGTCTTGAGGTGATGCCAGTTCTGTGACCAGACTGTAGGAGTTGTGACTTCGATCATGTTAGCAGATGCTTGATGAAACAAGTTGCTTTGTTTGGGAAACCCACACGGCAAGAATATGAGGGTCAATACCCAACTAGAAACTGAACCCCTCAGTCCAACAAATGCAATTCCTATCAACTAACACCTGAATGAGCCAAGAATCAGATTCTTCCGCACATGAGCTTTCACATGAGACTCCAGTTTTAACTGACTCTGATTATAACCTATGAGAGACCCTGAATTAGAGGACCCTCTTAAACTGTGCCTTTCTGACCCAGAGAAACTATGGGATAATACATATGTGTATTTAAGTGTCTGAGTTTATGGTGATTTGTTACATAGCAGCAGGTAACTGACATAAACATGAAAAAAACATTGTTTATAATGTCTGGCTTTGTCATACCTCTGTAAAAACATGATACAATTCTGGAGAAGAACAGTGGTTTCTTGGCATCCTCTTCAAAGTATTCATTGAAGGATTTTGCATGTGGTAAATTTATTAAATGAATGAATGAAAGTATGCTTGTTCTTGATAATAAAAAAAGTGACTTAGAGTCATATCTTCTGATGTCAGGCATATATATGTCTGCTTTATTTGTGTAGTCAAAAGGTTCATAATAATTTCTTGTCAGTTAATAAAGAAAATATGATTTTCTCACATTTACAGTTATTTTTCTTAGGATTTGGACAATGGGTAGTCTTTTTCTTTTCTTAAATAAATATAGTGAATAACCAAATTAGATATAATTTAGGGAGATATAATTTAGGATTACCCCAAATGATCTTGTTGAGTTGATCACCTAAGAAGAAGTGTTTGTAGTAAATTAAATCCTCAAATAACAGGTTAACTTCTTAAGCAGCGGGGGGGAATATGCTAATTATTTTTAAGATATTGATGTCTTTGTTTAGAACTATATCGGTCATTTACCAATATTAGTCAATGGGAAAAAAGATCAATAAAATGTCAATATAAGACATATAAGTTATATTATCATGAATAAATAGGTTTTTTTTTTTCTCTTTTAGAGGCAGAGGGTGAAGTCACTAAAAGAAGTAATTCTTACTTAACTTACTTTATAGAACAAGACCCTTTCAAAAGATAATACTGACTATCCTTAATGGCTTCCCCATTCCTACCCCCCTGAGTAGCATTTCTGGGCTTTGTCTTAGAAGTTTATAGCTGCCTGTGTTCTTGCTCTGGCACAAAGACATCCTCTCCCTCAGGCACCTTGCTGCTTAACTCAATGCTTTGAACTATAGCCATATGGGTGTGTGACCAATCTGTCCTCTTCAAGAAATCCTTCCAGGACAGACAGGGGAATCCATCTGCATCCTCTATTGCCCTCTGAGAGCTCATCAAGACTGATTAGGCATTGTTTGTTCTAACCAGAGACCCCTCTTAGTCTAGATGGTTTTGGAGACACCATCCCAAACCTCAGTGCCTACCCATGTTCTTTCTTGATGGTAAAGTTAATAGAATTAGCAACACTCACAGGAGTACTGCTAATTCTTAACTGTATGCTGCCTGCATGTGTGGTATAAGAACTACATGGACAAACACATTTCTCAAATTTCAGCAAGACATTTGGCAAATTCTTTTTTGGATTTTTGAAGAAACATGTGGATTGGATGACCTTTATAGAATATTGATGGAACCACTACTTCATGGAGAATGCTGGCAACTTGTCATTGTCAGAATCACAGAAAGCTGTCAAAATGTCAATTGTCAACTTGGATGATGTCTGAAGGTCTGTCTTTAATCTGTACTGTTCAATATTGGGTTTTCATGACACACTCATTACCTTTGTTGAGAATGGAAAGCTGGATGAATTAGGAAATACATCAGATGACAATAAAAATTCAGAAATATTGGAACAATGTGTGAAATCTATTATGGTAGACTTAACAGGAACAAATGTAAAGCTCCACATTGGGTCCAGTGTGTGCGTGCACACACACACACAAACACACAGCACAGTGGAGTTCTGTCTCCCAGATGAGGGATGGTCTGGTTCTGAAGCCTCTACTTGATGGTAGTATTCAGATATGGGGGATGGTGCAGCCGGCAGGGATCTATGACAGCAGTCTTGAAGAGAGTGTGGGAGGAGGGTTGTAGGCAGAGCCTGGGGCAGTTCCTGTGCTGCTAGTGCTGTTCTGTTTTTAATCTGCTATGATGGCCTTAGGCATGGGCGGGGAGGGAACAGTAAAAGGCACCAGCCAGGTGTGGACAAGCGTAAACACAGAAAGGGCAAACTATGTCTAGGAGTAGCACATAGGAAAAAAGGCTCGTGGGGATCTGAGTTGAAAGCCTGCTGTGAGTCAAGATTACAATGTGGTAGAATAAATAGCTCATTTGGTCTCTGGCTGTATTGATAGATGTCATTAGTATTTCCAGTGAATCTTAGTCTGCTATCACCTTGTGTATTGATTCCGGTACTGGATAGCGTACTTTATAAGAATTATTGACACACTACAAAGTAGCCAGAAAAAAGGTTTCATTCATTTATTTATCAGATATTTACTAAATACCTATTAAGTGCCAGGAAATTTCCCATATCCTAGGACATGGCCCTTTTTCCCAGTTAGTTTATGCCTTAGTGGGGAGAGATAATAAGGTAGTACACAGGGAAATAAAATAATCAGGAAAAATAAAAACGGGATGTGGTGTTGTAAAGTGAAAGGCAGGTTACTTACTTAGAAAGGATGGTCGGGGAAAACCTCTCTGAAGAGCTGAGGTCTGAAGAATGAGTAAGAGGGAAGCATAGGAAGAGTCAGGAAAACAACTTTTACGTAGAGAGATAACTAGTGCAAAGACACGGAGGTGGGAAGAAACTCAGAACATAGAAAGAGGCCCCGTGTTTCTGGGAAGCAATGAGCCAGAATGAAAGTAGGGTGAAGTGAAGTCAGAGGCAAGATGAGCCTATCTATTTTATTACATTACACAGTCATGTGCACAGCACTTACTCTGTACCAGGAGGTGTTCTAAATGCATTACAAATTTTAGCTCATCAATCTTCATGAAAATAATGGTGATAACTAATAATAAAATTGTACTTTATAGTTCAAAATGTTTTCACAACTATTATTTCACCTGAAACATGTAACAATCATATTAAATAGGACTTTTTTCTAAACACAGTGACTTTGCAGATCTTGAATGTGAAGCACAGAGAGATTAAATGACTTGCCCAAGGACCAAATCTTGTGTTGTTTTCATTCTTGTTGTCTTGGCATTCTGTTAGCCGGCAGACTGAAGAGCACCCCAAGACCCCCAAACACGTACACTCTAAATGGATTCTGCCATCCACGCCATAAAGACAAAACATACTACTCGTGTATAAGAATATATAGAAAAGAACTTTAATAGAAGTAGTGTGCAACAGAAAGAAGAGAAGATAGCAATTTCCAATTAAACACCAGTTACCCATCCCCTCAGAGGTAAATGCCCAGCCAAACAGGGTTGGCCCAAAGCAGGACCGTTGATATCCAAAAACCTGCTACAAGTGTAAGGCACCCTCTGGTGGGGAACAACAGAAAAGGGGCAGAAGAGGCCAAACAAGTCTGGAAGGAAAAGAGCAAAATCAAATTCAAAATACAAGTCAAGTTAAAGGCTGCCATTGTCAGCGTCCCCAGAGGTCTCTCATGTTTCTTTCAAGTGTGTCCTTCAATGGCCCTCAAATCCCTGGTACAAATTCAAGGCCAAGAAGCATGTCTCCCTGTTCCATGTGTCTCACTCAAGTCTTCTCTCCCCAAGGTTGTTTCAGCTTCTGCTTGCTGCTCAGCTCCACCCTTCAGTAGGTGGGGCGGGGCACATGGAACCTCCCTTTTTTAGATTACACTGTTAGGATTTGAGTAACAACTGAAGAAACAGAGACTGTTTAACACCTTAAACAGTGGCCATGTTTGAATATTTTATGGGGTCTGCTCTCCATGACCAAAGACCCTGTGGGTTCTCATCCTGTAGTGGATGGAGTTTAATATTTGCCCTTTGATCTTTCCTAGTTGTTACTTTTGTTTTATTAAAATCTCATACTAGAAACATGTTCCCCCCATTGGTGTTTTTTATTTATTTTTAATTGATTTACCTCTAGTTCACAATACTACATAAATTCTAGGAGTATAGATTTATACATTGGTATATGCCTATACTATATTGCACCCACCTACAATGTTCTAGTAGCTTTTATGGCTATCAAATTGACCCCTTCTCATGTTTGCTTCCACTCCACCTCTCCCCACTCTGGTAGCCATAATTTTTTTTCTGTTATAGTTTGTAGTTCCTTTGTAGAAGTGTATTTTAAATCATTCTAACTTATGATTTTGATCCTGAAATCAGAGAAGGAAGAAGTATAGAATATGAAACATTATGCTGTTCTCATTTATCCAACTGACATTGAAGTGAGTGTCTCTTCCATGCAAAACAATTGCCTTGTACTGAGTATAGAGAGATGAATGAAACAGATTCAGTTCCTGCCCACATGCAGCTTATGCTCTAGAGGGAGAGAGAGACAATAAACAAATATAAACAAGACTATGCAATTTCAAATTTTGTTAAATGCTAAGGAAACAATGAAATGTATTTTGTTATCTATTGCTACCTTAGAATTCGCAATGAAATTCAGTGACTTCAAAGAACCACAGTTCTGTTTAGTTCACAAATCTCATTTGCACAGGGCTCAGTTGGAACAGCTTATTTTTACTCCATACAACACCAGCCTAGGAGACTTGACAGGGTCAAAAGGTGACTGTAGGGTCAGAGAACAATCAGGTCTTTCCACCCTCCCACCACTGATGATGGACACCTGCGGTGCTGCGAGCTTTCCAGGGTGGGCATGCGCGAGTGAGCGCACGTGAATTGGACACGGGCTTAAATGAGGACGCCAGAACCAGCAGGACCGACCGAGAGCACCAATGAGCAGCAGCAGTAGAAAGCAGCCGAGAGGGTGAGATGCGCTGGGGGCTGGGAGGCCTGCCAGCCTCCCGGCTCCCCCGCACCCATGCCTGCCATGTACCTGGCCACATCTACTAATAAAAGCATGAAAAGCCACCGAGGGCTCCAAGATTCCCTTCCCTGACCCGTCTGCCCAGAACCATCCCGAACTTGCTCCCTACGCCTTCCTGTCGCTACAGTGACCTACACACCTATTTGCTACTGGTTGACAGTTGAAAGCTCAGCTGGGTCTATGGCCAAGGGCAACATTTCCTCTCTATGAAGCCTCTCCAGGGTAACTCAGCTACCGTAAGTGAGTTACCTGTGTGCACGGTAAGTACTAAATAAGAATTTGTTTCCTTTCTCTTTTCCAGGGCCCTATCCAGATGCATCTTCCTTGTCTTAAGCTCAAGTTGTCAAGAAGACAATACATCACATGGTAGCATATTTCTAACAGTTCTTACTTCCTCATAACATGGTGGTTAGCTTCCAAGAAATGGTCAGTCTTTTAAGGTCTGGGCTCAGGAATCGACAGAGTCACTTCTATAATCAAGTCCACCTATATTCAAGGAAATCTAGCCTATAAACTGATTTTTGATGGGCAGAATGTAAAAAAAATATATGGCCATCTCTGATCTATGACAAGCTATCATTTCGTAAATTTCTGTCTTTAATTCCAGTGCTCGACATAGCATTTATTTTTGCCTATAGATTTTTACTTATAAATCAGACACATGACATTGGTTTATACATGTTGCTGAGGTGTGAACTTATGGTCTGACTAATGAAGATTATTATTGCTCTATATTGATTGCATATTTTCCTAAAATGCCTATTTTTAATTAAAAAAGTACAAGATACTGAGGATGAATCTTTCAGTAAAATTAATTATGTTGGGGAATAAACATTTAAGAATCAATAGCCCTCAATTAGCACTTGTTCTGTCATTAGGTTTTGAATCTTACAGGACTCTTCTATGACTTAGTATATGGTAGTCATACCAGGCTTCATGGCCAGAGAGGCCTTTCAGGTGCCTTATTTGGCTATCAGTGGTTGTCAAAGGCATATAAAAAAAAAATCATGCTCTGTTTGCCTGTTAGCTAATGAGCAGAGTCTTTTTTGAGTTTCTCTTTCTACCTGTGCAGTTAGCTTCCCTCTACTGGGTGAACTTGGAAACACCTGATTTGAATTCCATTTCTGCCACTTATTTTCTGTGGCTTGTAGGTAAGTTAATTTCTCTGGGATTCAGTTTCCACAAACAGAAAGCAGAGTAACACTAACTTAAAGGTGTTTTGAAGGATTTAATTGGCTACCTTAAGTGAGTCACCTGTGCTCAAAGTAAGTACTAAATAAAAGTTGGTTTCTTTCTTTTCTATAAGGTTTGACCCAGGTGTGTCCTTTTTGTCTGAAGGTCAAGTTGTCAAGAGAACGGTACATTGTGGCATATTTCCAGCAGTTCTCACTGTACTATCTCCCTGTAGTCATTGATTACCTTTGAAAACTTTGGAGCTAAACATGGTATCACTGATTTTAAAAAAATGCCTGTGTGATTACACATGTGTGCAGGTACACACATTCTCGAACATACACATATGTACACATATACATAACCTGTGTTCTTCCTCTCTTTGTTTAGCAGTGGGACTCAAAGTCCAGTTCACTTAAAAACTTGTCTCTGAATCTTGTTATAATAAAACGTCACCAGAGAAAAAAACACATAGGACACATTTGAGTAGAAAATAGATCTTGAAACACCTAGATGCCTTTTCTCTACAGTAGCAAATGTTTCTCTTATTTTCTGGTGTCCTTGTCCTTTCTACCTTGCCTTCAGTCCTGCCAGAGGGAAATGTCAGGTTAGAGAAAGGCAGCTCTCTCCCAAGTTCAAGTTGTGACCCCTGCAGACCCTTCCCATTACATCTCAGAGCAACCTTGTTTATTCATACCAGAAGATTTGTTTTTTCCTTAGATAGATTCTATTTGCAACTGGCAGATCAGGAGAGAGAGGAGAGGAAGGAATTACCTCGGATGGCTGGAGCCATGAAGGGAAGGCTCCAGGGCTTTGCCAATGGGGCATCTGGCCGGAAAATCTGCAAATGAATCAGCACAAGCGGATGCTCTCTTTTACAAAAATGACCAAAACCACATATTCTGGTCATTGCTGCTGAAGCTGTCGTTTTATGATTGAAGAGGTGCTGTGGAAGAATGATCACTTTTATTGGTGGGAGAGATATTGGAGTCCAGAGACTTCTTTGGTCTGAGTCTTTTGAAAGTAAGAGGCTAGTCTCCAGACACCGTATAAAGTCAGTACTCAGACTCTCAAATTGTAGGCTCTCTCTCTATACTGTAATAAATGGATGTCATTATGAAGATGTTAATACTATCTTTTCTCCTAGAATCGTGAGGAGGACTATCCTTAATATGGAATTGGATATTAAAAGCATTTTCTTATCCATGTGTCCTAGAGCAATCAGTGACATCCATGATTAATTAGTGCTGGGGTGATTCCTGGAATGCTAATTGTCATTCTGTGGTACACAATCACAACCTGGTTTTTTTTGTTTGTTTGTTTCTTTGTCCCTATGTGATCCTGCATATCCAAACCTGCATATCATTTACTCTATATGATTAACGTAGTTTATATGTTTGGCAATTAAAACTGCCAAATATTTTATATTTTTGTATAGCCTATGGCAATTCAAAGTTCCATTTAAAGTATACAAAAAAAATCAAATATATGGCAAGATATCAAAGTTTAAGAAAACAGGAGTCAAGGGCAGACCTTGGACTGGAATCCTGCTTTCTCATGGAATGTTAGCCTGCAACAATTAGTTAGCTTCATTAAACTGCTGTCTTCTATAATATTGGATGATGATAACTACCTTAACAGGTTCTTATTTGTAATAAATGAGAAAATTTATAACAAAAGGCATGCCAGACTCAATAAATATGTATCATGAGTGCAAAATTATGTGCTTATAATCTTTTATAACTTTCGGAGAAATTAGTTACCTCTACCCCCATTTTATATTTCTTATTTTCTCATTTCTTATGGTTGCCAAGTTGATTCAGTTCTATTAAATTCTTTCCTTTATTGGTAATATTTTCCCCATATGTGTCTCATTGTTTCAAGTATTCTGTGCATCTTACAACATAGGTAGAGGTAGGGGTTGTATTTCATATTTTTTATAATTTCCTCTCTGACTTAATAGATGGCTTGTATGTTGTAGATGCTCACTCAGTGCTACTGGATGTTAAAGGTGATGGAGTAATAGTGTGTTATGAAAAAGTTCAGAGATTCGATCTTCACGTGCATGAGAAAGCTTTGTAGGCACAGGAGAAAAGACCCCACTTTTCTTTATGGCAAGAGACATACTTCACGCTGAGTAATCTTTTTGCACCCTCCCACTCTCTTGTCTGAAAGCGTCAGATGAATGTATGTAAATTCATCATCCTATAGGCAAAATAATTCCTGATGAATGTTTACAGAAATCTTCATGGTTAAAGACCATTACTCTAACTTTTGTAAAGACATTCAATACTGTTCTTTATTGTGGTATATATATACATAATGTAAAACTTACCATTTTAAATGTATAATCCCATGGCATTAAATAGTTCATAGAGTCAGGTAACCATGATCATTATCCCTTTGCTGAAACTTTTTATCTTTCTATATTAAAATGCTGTATCCATTAAACATCAGTTTCCTATTTCTCCCTTGCCCAACCTCTTGCAACTGTCATTCTATTTTCTGTGTCTGAATTTACTACTCCAGGCGCCTATATATACATATATATATATGTGGAATTATACAGCCTTTTTTCTTTTGTGATTGGTTCATTTTACTTAGCCTATTTTTTATGTTACTTAGTACAAGTCCATGAGATTCAGCCATGTTGCAGCATGTGTTAGCATTTCCCTCCTTTTCAGGACTAAATACTATTTCATTGTGTGCTTATACTGCATTTTGTTTATATCGTTACTGGATAACTTGGTTGCTTCTACCTTTTGGCTCTTGTGAATAATGTTGTTATGAACCTGGATGTGCACATTTTTAGCAGTGCTGTAGTCCATTGCTATGTCCTTACTCATATAATTCTCTAGTTAGTTCTTTTCCTCTAAAGGTTAATGCTGACCTCGTCCCATGTGATACATTCTTGTTTCTTGTTGCTCTGCCTACATCACTGTGCAAATTCCTTCTTGCTTGTGGGGACTGGTTTCCAGGACTCACATGAATGTTGCAGTTCTACCTCCTCTATTCCATTCCCCTTTATTCTGGGAAACAATTGAGAAGTCTTTATTGCGTAAAATTAAAATTTTGGAATTGCCCTTTTGGATTGGATTCACCCAAACAAGAAAAATGAGACATACTTCAAACCAGCCACAGTGCTATTTGTTTCACTCACATCTTGGAAATGCCTCCATCCTGTGCCAGGCTACCCATGCTATTTGAACTAGTATCAAACTTCCCCGTCGTTTCGTTTATATGGAAAGGGCTATTGTCTCACAGACAATGACTCAGAAAGCATATGGCAACCCCTTTGCTGTCAAAAATTCAGAAATCTTAGAATTGACTTTCTTTTTTTAAATCTGAAGAGCAGAATCCTTTGAGGTATTACGTCAAGGGGTCCATTGTCAGTTAAACCTTCTTGCTAACAGCCATGTCTGCACCTCCCCAGTCACACCGTGACTCCTCTCCTCCTGCTGATGAGACCATTTGTGAAAAAAGCCAAACCATCCCTCTTTTGACCTTGCTGTGGCATATGTGGTCATGTTTTTATTTACTGTGTTTTGTTTGTGATTTTCAGACCTTCCCAGTGACAGAGGCAAAGCCTAGTAGGAAATAAAACAAACAGATGCAAAACAAAACACAGAAAGACTAATCATTTCCAGGTAGGACCACCCAGCTCTCAGCTTCTGTGGTGATGTTATTGAGACACCAACTGTGTTCGGCTACGTATGCAGTCATCTGTCACGGTGCAACACACCCTCACAAGCGTCAGCCACCTACTGTGCCTTTTTCCTGTGTTCCCCCTTCCTCCTCCATTTCCACCTTGGTGGTCTAAGGGACAGGCAGCGTGAGCACAGGCTTAGCGGGACCCAGGAATCCTTAGGCAGCCTGTTTGTGGCCATAAAGAATTGTGAAGCTGGAGGAGATCTGTAGGATTAATATCAGGTACATTGGGGGCCCTCAATATATGGTTATTGGGAGAATAAATGAGTGAGAGAGAAGTATCCCTGTGGCCAGAGATACAAATTGAGAATATCCAATATTAATTCCACTTTGCAGATGGAGAGACTGAGTTATTGAGAGATTAATTGCTTTATGTGGGTGCAGTCAGCTAGCTACTTAATGTCAGGAACAAGACCAGACTTTCTGTTTGCAGACTCAGAGCTGAAAGTGTTTGCACTAGATTTATGCACTTGCTGACCCATTCTTGCTGATGGCCAGTTTGATAAATCATCTCAATTAGAAGCAGATGTTATCATGGTAGACACAGATACACGTCTTCCTGAAGTTCCAAACAGTGAGGTTGCTATTTTATGGTTTCCTGTCTGAGTGTGGGTCTGTGTTTGTACAGTCCTCACAAAGAAACAAATAAGCAGACAATAGTGGCAGCAGCAACAACAACAAAACTAATTTGATGACATTTCTGTTTTCAGGACAACTGAAACATTAACTTATATGTATTTCCCTCATGACCATGGTTAGCCTTGCTTGGAAAATGAGCAGTAAAAATAAGAGCTCGGTTTGCTGTAGAAAGCAATCAGAAAGTAAGCACATAGCAATGAGAGTTTCTGGGAATCCTGATCTGGAAAACAATAATTATAACAACCCTTCCTGCCTTTATGGCATCTGGTACTAACCATAACATTCTTGGAATCTTGAACTTGCATTGCAGAATTTTTCCTAAATCATTTCTTTCTCATTTAGTGTGTTCATATCGCTTTTATTTTCTTGTAATAATTTCCTTTTTGATTATAAATTTACAACATATAAATTTTGCAAGAATTTGGGGAAGACATGTAAAGGCATAAAGATAAAATAAAATTACTTCTAATTTGTTACTCAGAAATAACCATTATTAACATTTTGGGATATATCCTTCTAGCCTTTGATATTTATGCTGTACACACATATACATGGCTATAATTATATATATGTACATATATATTAAAATTTGGGATCTACAACACTTTTTTTCTTTCCACTTAAAGATATATTGTTGATAATTTCTCCATGCAATTTAATGTTGCTCTAAAACACAGTTTTTTAAGGTGACATTGTAGATGTTCTGCTGTGTAGATGTGCCATATTTACTTAACCATTTCCTTGTGGTGGAATTTTAACAGAGTTTGATTTTTATACTTCATGTGTATATGGATAACATAACATCTGCCTATCCATAGCCTTTCTTTTATTAAATGTTTATTTTGAGCAATGAAGTATTTGATCTTAATTTTGAATCACTCTTTCCCCCAGAACCTTGAAGTTAGAGCAAGAATGAGAAAGAAGGAAGATAATGACTAAAGTTGAGGTAAGTTAATGTTAATTAAACTGTAATAACTTTTCCTTCCCTCCATCCCTCCTTTCACCTCCCTCCTTTTCCCTCCTTTCTTCTTCTTCCTTTTCTCTCTCCTTCCTTCTTCATGTTAATGAACGTCTACTGTATGTCAGGCACGATGCAAGCTCATGGAATAACAATAAGCAAGTGCCAGTCTCTGTTTTAATAAACGCTTCAGAAAGAGTGGGCGCTGTTCTGTGTCCAGTGGGTCATGGTGTGAGAATAGAGACAATAGCTACTTGAGAACATTTACTTGTAGGAAAGATAAAATAAGCAATTGCTGACCTGGAGTGATTTGAGGGGTGCTGCTGAAAGATGTGTGAGTGTGTGTGTGTATGTGTGTGTGTGTAACTGTACACATTTTCTTGGGTGGCCAAGGGCAGGTGTTACGGGGAAAAAAGGCTTGGATGAGTTGATTGCCCTTCACTCAGGAATGAATTAATCACTGGAAATAATGACAGAAAATTCCTACTTGGCAGAATCCAAAGATTCTTTGAAGTCACTTGAGGATCTTCTTGCACCCATTTAGTCACGTATGTCAAACAAACTGCAAATAAAAGACAAGCAAATAAAAGAAGCATTGCTAGCTATTTTCTCCCACTCTCCTGCCTCTGTTCACAGTACCAGATTCTTTCATCCCTTCAACATGCTCCCTTTGGGATGACTGATGTAGGGGCGTCACTCATGTCCTCTCAGGACTGTCTACACTCACAGGAGACACCGGGCACAGGTGGTGTCTCAGGACCTTGTCTGATCAGGCCGGTTGTGGTGCTGTCTGGTCTGCTTCCTGACTGGAACACAATTGTCCCCTGCCACACTGACTGACTTCTCTTCACCCCCTCGCCAAGCTCCTATCAAGACCTGACAAGCTTCCCACTAAGCCACTAAAATCCTTCATTGCGACGAAGACTTTTCAGATGTTGCCATTTTACCCCTAAGATCCTCACTGCCGATCAATCAGTTCAATTATGGAATAGCTGATTGTCTGGATAGGGGCAACATGGCTTAGTTATACCTAAAGATTTTAGTGGCCACTACTTATGATTAGTCAGCTCCCTTTGATTCAAATTCTGCAAACAAATAGTTTACATTAAGAAAGAGCTTGAGGTGGCGCAAGGGGATCAAGGGCAGCACTGTGAAGCATCTGCAGTCACTGTGGCATGAGTTTGATCTCCGGTGGAAGGGGGAACCGAGAGTGTTGGCTGGGGCCCACATAGTGCAGCAGACCTTTCTTGCCTGGCCCGCTGCTCCCCTCAGCAGTGTATTTCAGTCAGTCTGCCTGCTCTGTTCCCTACTTTGTCTCTGGTGAATCCTCTCACCTCTGGCCTGTATCCCAGTTCTCGCATACATAAATAAATAAATATTTTAAAAAAAGAAAGAGCTAATAATTAAACATAAACATAATTACAGTATGAAGGGAGACAGATACATTCTTCATCAAATTTCCCAAATACAAGTAAAGCAAATATTTTGAGATAGAGTTACCTACATGTTTATAGAAAAATATAATTATCTTTATGAATCTGAAAGTTTAAAATAGTGCTTTTCTAAAATTATGGCTTTTTGAGTATTTATGCCATATACTATTGGCTAAAATTTAAATTTCTATTTAATATTTGAAAAAACTGAGACTTAGAGGGGTTAAGTAACTTGCCCAAGGTTATATAAAACCAGTAAATTTAAAAGATGGAATGTGAGCTCTCAAGTCCTTACTCCTAATGATTTGCATTTTCTAATGACAGTATTTCACAAACACATAATAAGCGATTTTATTTAAAAGTCATCACCCTCTGAGATATTGTCTTCGTTTTACTAACAAGGAAACTGAGGCCCAAGAGATCAAGAGAATTGTTCAAGGTATACGGTTATTGTGTGGCCGATCAAGAATCTAACCCCAAGCCTGTGTAACTACAGAGCTCATGAAATTCCACAGCACCATAATTTCCTCTGGAGCCTGTATGGTCTGAAATATTTTTAGTTTCTCAAAACAAGCCTCCTTCCACCTCCACTGGTTTTGCAGACTTGAGAAATGACTAGAAGTGGAAATAAGTTGGGTTTGGACAGAGAGGAAAGAAAGGAACCAAGAAAAATCTGAGCAGGGGCAAGAGAAGGGGGAATATTTTTCCTTTAGCCCAATTTCCAAATGAATTTTGAATCCTTTTTTTCCCCAACTAAATTCAGAGCATGCTCCACTTATTTTTGGACCTGGCTGGTATAATTTTATCAAAATTCAAAAAATGTTTATAATTTTCACTTAAGAGTAACACCTGAGATTGCAGTTTCCAAAAGACCAGAAAGACAGAGCCACTGGAGTTTTGACACAGGAGAAGATCCAGAAAAGTAGGACACCCTGGAGGGTATTTGGCATATAACAAGGTTGAGTTAGATCCCAAACGAAGCAAAATCAAAGCAGCCTGGCCTCACATTGGAGATGGGAGTCCTCCAGGAGCTGACAAAGCCCAGGCGACAGAGGGGCTTAATGACAGAAAAGGAAATGAAGACATTCCTCAGCTCTCCACCCACCCTCTTTTCCCCTGACCGAAGGATGCTCTATCGAATTTTGTGCTAGGTGGAAAGAACATATAATTTGCCTGCAGATGTCTCTGTCCACGATCATTTCGTCCCTGCCTGAAGTGAGTGCTTTAAATGCATCCTCAAAGGAAATCCTAAAGGAATCTCTTCCCAGCCAAAATACATATGTGTGTGGAGCATACAGACGTGCATTCTGAAGACGAGGAAGCCTGCAAGGAGAAGTTTTGCTCAGAGTGCCCAAAAAGCTTCTGGCCGTGAGACCTGAGAGAGAGAATCTGCATGTGTGAGCAAAGTCCTTGCCAATCAGTTGCTGTGGGGAACAGAAAATGCTTCCTGGCCCAGAGTAGAATCTTTCAGCCAGCTCGGGAGGGTTGGCCAAGGTTTTAGATGGGAGTGTGCATTCTCAGGCAGGCAAAGTAGTTGGCTTCTAGGCAACAAAGGCGTTCCCTAGTGGGAGGTGGCATCTTTTATTTCTTTGATGTATGCTTTTCCATAGCAGGTTGCCCCAAGTTTTTATTTGCTAAGGCAACTTTGTAAATACAAACAAACAAAAGAACAATAATACCGAGACAACACATTGCATAAAACACACTCCCTCTGCACACAAACAGGTGCATACACCTATCTAGCTTGGAACCACAGACTGAATGACTGATACCTTGATTTTTTAGAAAATATAGCTCTTGCATTCAGAAAAATTTTAACTTTGACTAGTCACATTTTGAAAATTCTCCTCATCTGAATCTGGGACTTATCTTGGGAAGAACCCAGGGCCTGCTACTTAGAGATTTTGATTTAAAAAGAGCAGGTCTGTGCACCCCTATGTTTATAGCAGCACTCTTTACAATAGGTAAGACCTGGAAACAACCTAAATGCCCAAAAACAGATGAGTGGATCGGGAAGCTGTGGTAC
>JAGFMF010011668.1:15681738-15709873 GCA_019455555.1 Galemys pyrenaicus | reverse complement strand
TGAGGTGATGGTGCACTGGTGAGATGGTGATGGGGAATGCATGGGGATTACAATTGATGGCAAGTATATGTAAATTTTAAAATATTTTATATTAATAAATTAAAAAAAAAAAGAGCAGGTCTGGGACTTGGATGGTCTTTACCTTCTCCCCAAGTGGCTCTCACACCCAGGCAGGGCTGAGAACATCAGACATCAGTGGGTAACTATCAAGATGACCTGCTTCAGGGATCTTTCCTGCCATGCTTAGAGGAGAGGACAAGGGCAGAATTCTTAGACTAGGCCAGATTATAAGGTGCTCTTCATGTTGTGTTTTGAATGGATTCCTTTTGTATTTTACTTTCATGTTTTTTCGATATAGGAAATCCTTTTGATCTACTGATTTTGTGGAGTAGGTTTCCAGAAATCTTAAAACTACCCATGCAGTCCTATGTGACCACATGACAATCTCTAGGTTTAGCCTCCAGATGAAACATTCACAGAAACTCCTGCCAGGACACGTACATCTGAGAGAACACACTGGCATCTTTCACTCACTTGCGAAATGAAGGAAAAAACAAATGTAATAATCAATGTTTGGATGGGTTTCACACTCCACCTGAGAGAATCCCATTGGTCACTAATTAACCTTTTCAGATTACCATAATTATATTATGCTTCCTGTTTTCTAGCTGAGGAAGGAGAAGGACGTGGGTCACTTGACCAGATACCAGTTTTAGCTAGACCTGCTTGGCCACAGTTTTAGACTATAGTATACATTTGCCTTGTTCAGCCTGGCCTCTGCTGAAGCCTCAGGGAGAAATGCATTGTAATGTAGACTTGAGAAAAGCCAAACTATCTTTATATCTTACGGCATTATTGCTGGTTCATTTGTGATTTCTCAAGAGTCTGAATAAAAAGAATTGATTAAACTGCCTAATATAGGACTCTAAATCTTAGAATCCTATATACACTTAAAAGTATATTTGTGTGATATAGAATATGTAGTAATATATGATCAAAGTAGTATAATGTGTATAAGCATAAGAAATATGTGCTTATAATTGCCTTTCATAGCATCAGTAACTAGATAATAAGAGCCTATGAAAATCCCATAAATATGCAAAAAATCAATATACATCTGCTCCAAATATCCTAAAAAATAGCCATAGTTTAGCCATTTTAACATGGGTAAATAGCGTTAAACTTTCTTTTAAAATATTATTTATTTTCATTTTTTTAAAAAAAGATTTTATTTTTGCATAGAAGTGCTGGGGTGTAGGCCAGAGGTATGGGGTGTGAGAGGGTTTACCAGAGACAGAGTGGGAAGCAGAACAGGCAGGTTTATGAAACACACTGCTGAGGGGAACAGTGGGTAAAACAGGAGAGGTCTGCTGATATATTTTCAAATATTAATATAGTTCCAAATTCAAGAGGCAAGTGGTTTACAGTGAAACGCTTTCTTCTCACCCATCTCCCAGCACCCCACTTCCCCTTCCTTGATTCAAGTAATGCTATCAGTGTCCTATGTGAAAAAATTTTATTTATGCCATCTTTAGGTAGAATGAGAGAAGTAAATCATTCTCACAGCAAGCAAAAAAAAAAAGAAGAAAAAAAGTTTTGATGGAAAATGGAGGAAGAAAGTTGAATCATCTCTGTATAGCAACATTTATCACTGAATTTCTTTTTGAAATCAATCTCTTATCAGTTGTTGCCTGGCAGGGTACCTTGGCCGGAGACCCTGAGGATAAATATTTGCTCATTTAACTGGTGTTGATGGACTCCTTCCTTCCTTCCTGTCATAGCCTCCTGTGTTCTTCCTTTCTAGTTTCTCAGAGAGGACAGGGAATCAGCCCAGTCGGGCATCCTTAATTTTGATTTCTGTTTCTCATTACCAGTCTATTACCTACCCTAACTTGACTTGGAGACTTTGGGATTCTCTCTCTCTCCTTCCTATGTGTGTAATTTGGGCGCTGCCTGGGAGCGGCAGGTCGTATTCACGGTGCTGAGAATCTTGGAGCACTTACTCCAGAGATGTGGGGCAGGAGAGGGCTGAGGCGCTTCTCCTGCTGTGTTAAAAGTTGCCTCCTACCTTCCCAGCAGGAAAGAAAGCCCAATTGGGGTGAGAAAGCAGTTTTTTAGCTACTGCTGCATGTCAAATAGGACTTCCCATTGTTTCATTTGCCTTATCAGCTAATTCTATGATTTTAGTTCCAGAAGGGTTTTGCCAGGTGGCAAATATTCTAGGTGACAGGGAAAGAGCATAGCAGAGAGAAACAGCACAAGGCTCTGTTTGGACATTGCAAGTCTGACTTATTCTCTATCATCTTTTTCCTCTTTGGTATTCTTATTTTCAAAAATCTAGAAGAACATGAGAAACAGAACAGGCTGTACTGGACAGGTTGAAGCTAAGAAAATAGTTTCCTTAGCAACTGTAAGCCATATGAAAAGCTGGAAGTCTTCCTTGTCTCATTTTTCATTTCATTTTCTGCTTCGTGAAAAGAGGTCAGATGCTCTGTGTTAAGTTCACATTGCAGTTTTGCTTGTCTGTCTTGGCCCTGGGGAAGGCACATCTAGTCATTGTTTTTGTTTATTTCAATTAGAAATGAGCATATACACATGACAATGTTCTACAGTCAGTTCTCAAAGAATTGTAGCATATTCATTTTATTTGTGAAGAGTTCAGAGAGGATAGTAGAAAAGGACACCATCAACCGCACACATAACTGCAGGTCATTGGTCTTTAACGAGAGTTGCTCTGATTTCTAAGTCATATCAGGATTTTTTTTTTTTGGTAACAGCAAATAGCACCTGGTTGTTTTAAATGCAGATTAGTCCTCCTCTAATATGATTTGTCTTCTAAAATCATATGCAACATTTAAAATTGAAGTTTATGGTTAATTTCAAATTTCCAAATTCAATTCAACAATATTTATGGTATCTTTGATTCACTAAGAACTGCAGGGGATAAGCAGATGTGGTGAGATGGTCTGTGCCCTCAAGGAGTTTCAAATTTAGTAGTGGGAATAAGATAAACACAGCATAATTACAACTACAAGGAAGAAAGTGATAAATGGTGCAACGCAGTGGTATCGACCTTGACTGCATATTGGAGCCACGCGGGGAGCCGTGAAAACACTGGAGGTTCCTCCCCAGAGGTTCTGATTTAATTGGTCTGGGGTGCAGCTTGTGGATTGGGATTTCAGAAAAGGTTTCCAGGTGATTTAAATGCACAGCCAAGGTTAAAAGTGACTGGCAAAGAGCATTGAAGAGATGCTTTTGGTTAGTGGGATGAAAAAGGCTTCCTTTCAGGGCCTCCCTGTTGGTGCAATGGGTTGAGCATCCACAACCACTGTAGCACAAGTTCGATCCCCGGCCAGGGAGGGGACCCACATGGCTCAGCAGACCTCTTCTGCCTCGCCCACTGCTCCCCTCAGCAGTGTATTTCAGTCGATTTGCCTGTTCTGCTCCCCACTCTATCTCTGGCGAATCCTGTCACCCTCTGCTTCTAACCTGCACCCCAGCTCTTGTCTGCATAAATAAATAAAGCTTAAAAAAATGCTTCCTTTCAGGAGGCATTTGAGAACAAAAGAGTGTTGAACCAGCAGGCAGAGGAATTTGGGAATAAAAGGGGTGTTTGTGGAGGAGGAAAAGTGTAAGGAAAATTCCAAAGCAGGAAAGTGTGGAGTAGTGAGGAAACCTGAACAGACCATCCCCATACAAGCTGGAGTATTATGTGTCCTAGAAAAGAGAGAGCTAAGAGGCTGCCTGGGAAATGTTGAGATGGGTAAAGTGTGGAAACCCCCACACTGGAGGCAGGACCTAGTTTGAGTTTTGTTTTGCTGATTTTAGGCATGTCTCAAGATCTTTGGGGGTTTGAGTTTACTTTAGAATAAGTCAAGCAGAAAACAAAACAAAGAAAGAGCGTTTTATTGGAGAAGAGGATGAGCTCAACATCTGACAAAATCACCCTGTTACACATTTAGGAGGAAACTTGGAGATAATTTGGTTAAGCTCCACCGTTTTCAGTTGAGGAAGCCCTCTAGGAACTGATCTGGGACAGGTACTGACTAGGTAGTGGGCTGTTGTTGGGGGGTCTCAGCTCAGCAAGTTGCCCAAGTGGAGAGCCCAGAAGGCAGTTTACAAGCAGGTCTGAACCTGAGGCAAGAGGTCAAGGGGAGATACACAATTTATTTTAAGATTTATTTATTTATGCATACAAGAACTGAGGTACAGGGCAGAGGTGCGGGGTGTGAGAGGAGTCACCAGAGACAGAGTGGGGAGCAGAACAGTCCTGCTGAGGCGAGCAGCCTGTAAGACAGGAGAGGTCTGCTGTGCCTTGTGGGTCAGCTCTCTGGTTGGGGATCGAACTTATGCTGCAGTGGCTGTGGATGCTTCATGTTGTGTTGCTTAACCCCTTGCACCATCAGGGAGGTCTTGGGATATACAATTTTGAGAATTATTTTTAATGAGGTACTTAGCACTCGGGTGAGGGAAGCCTGTGGAATACGGGGAAAGTGATACTGAAATGAAAAGAGGAGAACTTGAAATCAACAGAAGAGGTCTGGACTTAACACCAGAGAAATAGGAGGAGAATCAGAAGAATTCAGTGATGCAGAAATCAGGGAGAATTTCACAGAAGAGGGGTCTGCATGTATCAGGGCTAGTGGAGACCCTATGGGGAGTAGCTTAGCTGCAATCTGTGCTGTTGGAGTCACAGTGGGTGGGTCAGGAATGAAGGGCCCCTCGGGACTGTCCTCGTGAGCTGGAGAGTTCTCGGTTCTTGCTTTCAGTTGTTTCTCATCTATCAAAACAGAAAGTGGTTGCAGAGAAAAAGCAGATAGATTAATTTCCTTTCTGAGAAGAAAAAGCCTCCTATTCTAAAATTCCAAGTAATAAAATGGCATTTCATAATACAACCTTGAAAAAATAAAATGAATAGCTTAAAAATAAGGCCAGAAATAGATATCCTTCTAGTGTTCAAGCCATTTACAAGTGTTGCCAGTGGAAAGCTGGTGTGAATATGTGGAGAAAGCATGTGTATCATATTTGGTGTACAGAGAGGACAAGCGAGGTGCTGCTGATGAAAATAAGGGGGAGACTGGCTTGTTCCTTTAGGGAGTGTTGGCGGTGTGCTTCAAGCTGTTTTAGTGGCTCGGCTCATCAGTGGGAATACCCAAAGGCGTTAGGCCTCCCAGAAACCCCCTTGGCTGCCAAGAAAGAGAGAGTTAATGAACAGGACAGACGCTATGAACAAAAGAAGAAATGCTTTATTTATTATTCACTAATCTCCAGGGTCCCTGTGCTATTCAGAATTAACATGCGCTTTGGAATAATGGTTTCTCACCTGCCGGTTTGACATCATTGGGCTTATCCCAGCACACACAGCATCTTTCTGAAGACCAGGATGGAGCCGCATGTTGGTGCCCCCTTCTCTCCAGCACTAGAGGTCAGTCAGTACCACCTCCTGCCCCCGGTAGAGGGTGCCACACAGCTGCCCTGGCAAGAGTTGCTTTGCACTGCCTGTTTCTAGTGATGAGGAATTTAATTAGGTAACTCATTCTGTTTTAAAGTGATTTTAGGACATTTAGGAAGTTTTTCCCAAGTGTTGAATTCCTCTTTTCTGTAGTATACATCTTGTATCCGGTCCTAGGTGTTATCTCTTTTAGATTCCTTTATTCCCCTCCAGTTCTTTATAAGCTGTTGAATTTGTATTCCACTGCTGGAGTCATTTTCTTTTGCTTTATGACATGAACAACAAAAAAAACCCACCTGAAAAAAATGCAGAGCTCATGTCCTCAAACTAAAATCCTTTGGTATGATGTCCATCCTTTGAAAAAGTCCTTGAAGTCAACACCACGTTGCCAACTTCATTTGCTCGTTAATCTTAATAGAGTCTGGGCTGCTTTTGTAGTTTCCCTGGCTTCAATGATATGTTATGTGTCTTTGACAAATGGCTTTCTTTCAGGATTTCCATTCCTGTGGACTGGACCTTCTCGTGGAGTCTGTGTGTGGTGTGGCTGCAAAGGCACCCCCTTGCCCATGGTGAGCTTGGGCCATGTTTGAGTTATCACATCCAGAGGTCCATTTTCATCCAAATCTTAGAACTCTTTTTTATATCCTCTTAATATAATTTTTTAATGCATTCCATTGTAGAGAAGGGACCATGTGAAATATTTTTCAAGATAGCAAAGCAAAGAACGTTGCTTCTGAGTTGACTTGAGTGGACTCTGCTTCAATGGTTTTCTCTGAACTCAAGCTTTCCTATGGGGTATTGATGGGCTCCCTGCCTGCTCAACAGGAGATACAGCCTTGAATCATTTCAATTCTATGACGTGTATTCAGAGACTGTAGCACTTCTTTGCAAGATTAGATCAAGAATTCTGCTAAATGCTAAATTCTGCTTAAAAAACTGAAAACTTTTTTTTAATTGATAATACACAAGAGGGGAAAGATAGAATAGTCAGCTAGAAGAAAGAATCCATGTCAGCATGTCCTCGGTGCAGCAGACATTCCTAAAGTTCAATAACTTTATTTTATTGACACCAAATTTATTTTACTGTCCGAAGACTTCAACATCTTCAGGGTATTTGGGTGACTGTTTTAAGTTATGTTCATTCACTGGAGAATTAACGTCATTTTTGCTCACAGTGACAAAGATACATGCAGGACAGCTGCAAAAGATTTTATTTTACACAAATTTTTCAGGGTATTTTTCCTGATTCCTTTTTTTTTTTAAAAGATTTATTTTTTTATGCATACAAAAGCTGGGGTACAGACCAGAGTCCAGGGAGGGGAGAGGATTCCTTAGAGATAGAATGGGTAGCAGAACAGGCAGATCTACTGAAACACACTGCTGAGGGGCGCAGCAGGCTAGGCAGAAGAAGTCTGCTGTGCGATGTGGGTCCCCCCACTGGCCCGGGATCGAACTCGTGCTGCTGTGCTGCGGATGCTTCACAGTGTGGTTCTCAACCCGCTGCGCCACCAGGGAGGTCCTTTCCAGATTCCTTTTACATAAAGTTAAATACAGCATGATTTGAGATGAACCAACTTAATTTAGACACCACTCTCTTTGTTTTAACAGATGCCCGTATCATATCCAGCTCTAGTATGTTTGCCTTGACAGGCAGTTTGCGTTGGTATCTCTCGGCGGCTTGGGATCCCTACTTGTGCTGGGATTCCAGGGTACCAGAAGCGTTCGTGAGTTCTATTCTGTCTATGCTGGGCAGCCAGTCTGTCAATCTACTTAACGATTGTTCCTCTTGGCCTTTTTAGTAGGCATTTATGTACATTAATGGTAGAACTTTTATGTACAAATAAAATTTGACATGTTTTTCAAGTGTTGCGTTGGCATTTAGTGGATACTTTAGTGCTTCCTCTGTAAATTAGAGGGTTGTTAATTTTACTGGAAGGGCAGTTCTTGGAAACAAAGCCAATGGCAAAAATGCCTTGCCCAGTCTTCTTGACCATTTTGTTGAGGTACAGCTTTTCCTACCATTTTAAAGAAAGAATTGTGTAGTAGATCTAGTAGCGGAACTGGACACTGGGGTCTTCAGAGGGGTAGAGAGGAAGGTTGTGGGGGTCATGGAGAGGGTAAAAGGGTCTTTTAGATGGAAAATATGTGAAACCTATAGTTGTGCGAGAGAAGAAGTAGGTTTGGAAAATGGAGATGCGAAGGTTTTAGATAAATTATCACATTTTCTGGTGGAGACTCCACGTGTATAGTGGGCTAAGACTTTGTAGACTCCATGTGTTGATTCTTCATATATGCAATTAAATGGCTTTGGGGACACCAAATGCCTTTTCTTTTCAAGTATCATTTCCCCCACAGTGTTATCTGATTCCCCTTAAGATGGACCCTCTCTTCTCAGATCTCCTCGAGTGTTCAGGGTCTTATTTGAACTGCAGACGCTGTTTTTGTTCTCTGCTCTTCACAGTCCTTATTGAATTCTGAGCTCTTTGGGGTCCAGGCTGTCTTGTATCATCTTTGTGTCTCCCATGGTTTTCTGCAGAAGACACTCTCCAAGTGCTTACGTGGAGGTGGAGCGACTGCTATCGAAAGGGGGAGTGAAGGAGCAGGCAGCCTTTGAAGCCCTCCCTCATTTCCCACAGCAAAGCTCCAGAGGCCACCTTGGGGAAGGCCTGGCCCTTTGTCAGGATGTGTGGGAGCTGCTTTTTTGGTGGAGGGGGCGGCTGTGAAACCCTGCCAGGGCATTTTTTGGAGTGTGTGCCTTCTCAGGATCCTCAGTGCTCTTGGGCACACTAGGCTCTGAGGAACAGGGTGTTAAATGTCAGTAAACATTTAACCTCAGAGTGCTGAGAGTGGGGAGGGGGCCTGGAGGATAGGTCAGCACAAGGTACCAGGAAACCAGGTCAGAATTCTGAGCGGCATCGTGCACGTTTATAGACTGTGAACCCTTCTGTGGTAAAGTCTCAGATTTAGTTGGTGACACTGTCCTTCCTGCTTTATTTGCTGAACCCTTTCAACCCCACCAATCTGTGGAGTCCTCCAGAAAAGGGATTTTATCTTAGTCATCTCTGGGCTTAGCTCAGTGTCTGCCACAGATATAAGTCCAGTGGGTGAATCAGTTGACTCCCGTTACTGCGCTTGCTTCTGCGTTCTTGTGTCTGGTGTTTCCATCTTGCCAGGAGATGCTTGACTCTTCAAAGACAGCCCTTCCTTGTGAATTTCAACGGTTCCTACCACTACACCTTACACCAATTAGGTTTTTCAAAGAAGAAGAATACATTTTAAATAAAACTTGTTTTCATAAATGCTTCAAGTTCTTGGTATTGGTTAAACAATCAAGATCATTTAATTTTTAATGTTGCTTTATTTTCATTTTATTATTTGATACTTATGAAATCATATTATGTAAACTTGATAGTCACAAAGCTTAGGTTGGTGGAATACCCATGAACAACCACTGCATCCAAGAGATAGAACACTCTCATCTTGCTCTATATATTTTTTACTACCCAAACCTTTTCCTGCCCTATAGATAACAACTCTCCTCAGTCAGTCCACCTCTTAAATACAGTTTTATCCGTATTTAATGTCCATATGCTTAAATAATGTGCCATTTAGTTGTATTTGTTAGCTGCTTGTTGAACTGAGTTTACCAGAGACTCTAGAGCAACAGAATATTAGCATTAGACAGATTTTATTGAATAGATCACCTGAGTGAGAAAACCATGAACTGGGTTTGAACTTGTTCTCTCTATAGGTACACATTTGTATATGCCTGTGTGCATGTGTATGTATATGTGTATGTGTAGGTGAATATGTATTTCTCTCTCACCCTACCACTCCCTCCTCTATCTCTCTTATAATCTATCTATATCACATATGACAATTATGTGTGTGTTATAAAATGAACATATTGATGTGTTACTTTTATCATAACCCGTGCAGGAGAGAAACTAGAAAGGAAAGGGTGAAAGCTGTGCATGATGACAGATTTGTTCCCCTGAGAGAAGTGGTAAAAGTAACTGCTCTGCTAAAGGAACTGAGGACTGTGGGGATCATCACCATTTGGGGAGTATCTGTGTGTGAGTGTGTGTGTGTGTGTGTGTGTGTGTGTGTGAGAGAGAGAGAGAGAGAGAGAGAGAGGAAGAAAAGTGAAGGAAGAGTATAGATAAAGCAATTTTCTGGTTTGTAAGTACAGATTTGGGAAGATAGAGAATTGAAGAGGAAAGAAGTTTCTAGTAATAGTGCCATGACCCACACATTCTTTTAGAATCACTAAGATATAAAAGGGTAAGTCATCAAGAAAGTCTTTGTGGACATTTAGACATATTTTCTTTAACTTGGCAAAGCTTTGTGATGAAAGCAAATGGAGACTATACATTTTTAGTATATTCTAAAAAATATTAACTTGTTAGTTGTTTTGCTTAAATAGAGGATAAGACATGAATGCTTACATTTACAAAATATAAAGATTTACCTTTGCAAATCCAAATATTTGAGAGAAAAATATCCAGTATTTTTCTCTCAAAACATCTTAAATATCTCAAAAAATAAGCACTGGAAACGTGATGTTTGTAAACTAAGAAAAGACAAATAACTAAAAATATTCTCTTAAGCTAATTTCAATATTAGCTTTTGGCTTCAGGTGCACTATATCATTCTGATGGGCAAAATCATACCAACCAATTTCAACTTGTGTGTAGTTTCAGAATTTTACTACACCTTGTGAATAAGAATCCAGCTGTATTTAATGGGGCTGACATTTCCATTGTCAAATCCACTAACCAAAGCAAGTTGTAACGGTATTTCTTGATATTCCTCTCAGGGACTATATATCTATTTGCTTACTTATTTAATGTGACAGTTCTTTCAGAGGCTACTCTTTCCACTTCTAGTTGTAATATGCAGTCCTTCTTTTGCACACTGATAAAGAAACAAGAAAAAAATAAAGTGTATTCCTTGGGTATTTTAACTACTGCATCCCATTCAAAATGTGTCACTTTTAACCTAGGATGGAAGAGAAAATGTGCTCCACAGAATTTTCCTGGGGCTTGCACTTGGAATTCCCTGAGAAGCATCATCTTAGATAATGTTGGATGAGCTGTCAAGTTGACCTCTCCTGTTCTGAGATCTCCCATTTCATTTTTAAAATGTCAGGTGCTATCACGTGGAGAATCTTCTACCTAACTAGATCTCTGACCTCCACATGTCCTAGAGCATCCCGCTTCAGAAAACCCCCTTTGCAGTGGCAGTATCCTCATTTCTCTTCACATACAAGCACTCTTTTTCCCTTCCCAACAATCTGTCAGACAGGCACCAATTTTTCTTTGCTGGCAATGCACTGTTCCCAGTAATTGCAGAAACCATTAATAAAATGGGTGGGAGGGGGTGAGGGTGAGAGGGAAGCAAGACACAAAGGGAGTGAGAATTGTACATAGCCCACAGGCTTTTCCCTCCCACACATATGATTCACTGTTGTTCCCGCCTCACGTGGGAAAATGTTGTCCTGCTGAAAATACACCTTAAAGGCAGCTCTGCCTCAAAGATATCACATATGCATATTAATAACACACACTTGGTGGTGCCTAGAGTTGTTTTTAATGAAGCAAGCTGAAATATACCAGCAACTTTCTCATCCCCTTTTGCGTGCTGCAGAGGCTCCCTGAATGTGGGCTTGGGTGTCTCCTGCCCCCCCAGAGACATGAAAGAGGCATGGTGAGCAATTCCTTAGGACAGATACAGAGGGAAGGAAGCTTCGCTGGATGAAATGAATCCAGCTTCTGGGAAAACCAAGGCTTTAGAAAGACCTTCAGCAGAGGAAATGGCCACTGGTGCCAGTGAAAGAGTGAACAAGAGCAACACAGGAGATAGAAGGATCTAGAAGGGAAGTCAGAGGCAGATGAAAGAAAATCGAAAGGATTTTTGGCTGAAGGAGCACAAGGATTCCACAAACCCTGACATCACTTCTTTTCCCATCTTGCTTATTTCTTTTCCCATCCCATGAAAATTCTTACAGGAATTCACAGCTTACCTGTTTAAGGGGAACATTAAATTAGCTGCATCAAAGGTTAGTTTGGATTTCTCAGGACAATATAGTGCATTTTATCTATCAAGTTCTGGCTCCCTGGGGTCCATTGCTCTGCTGCAAATGAACAGTACACTTTGGGGCTCGGCAATGAGTAGCTGTGGCTATGGGTTATTGACTCCCTGTTGCTAGACCAATCCAAGATGCAGGTATGGTCTCTCGCAAAGACTAGGTCACTCAGTTGGTTTGGATGTGATGCTAATGAGAACAGTGTAAATGCTGTTGCTATCTTCTGGCTTAACTTCATGTCAAAGAAATCCCTTCTTCAGAATCTGCTCACAGATTCTGAGGAATAGTACGGATTGTCCAGGACCTAGCTGTCATTACCGCTAGGAAGCCAAACAGAGGGCCTAGGCTCTTGTGTTTCTCACACCTATACTTCCTTTCCTTTTCAGAGAAAACAGACCAGCAACATTCTCCTCTCCTCCCACAACTTACCTCATTTCTTTCCAGAACTAGACTTCTAATATTCTTAGTGTTCTTAGTTTCTTCTTGCCCCAATACTCTTACACACGAAGGCCATGTGTACCTTTACTCATGTCTTGAAACTAAAACCCAATTCCTTTGAATGTGAAGACTTCTGGATTTGCTAGCAGGTTTTCCTTCTGATTTTGACTCTTAATCTTCCTTACTCAACTTTTCTATCAAATTGGGTAATCCATTAACCTTTGAAATGGTTCTACTTTTTCTTTCCTCTGGATCTATTCTTCTGGTGTTACTCCTGATTGAAATGTCCTTTCCCCAAATCTATCTTGAAATTATTTCAAGGCATTGTTCATATGTCATCAACTGCATGAAAAATTTTCTGTTCTCGTGAAGGAAGACACACTCTCCAGCCTCTGAGTGCCTCTTATACTTTGCTTCTACCTCTTTTAAGGCACATGTCTTTCCTTCATATAGTCATTGATTTCTTACAAATATTGAGTATCTAAAAGTGCTCAATGTCATGGTACACAGGAAGTAGAAAATGATATATGAAAACCCCTTATGTTAAGGTTTTTCTAGCTGTTCAAAGAAATAAACCTCCATTTTTTTAGTGATTTGCCTGACAGTTCAGCTACTGGTTGGTCCTAGGCTATTTTCCACATGGCAACTCAGGCTTTATTAGTTTTATCTGTCTTTTTTAGTTTTACCAGTCTATTTTAATGATATAGGTAATAAATTAGCAGTGCAACAAATTTTCCCCAACCTACTTAGGCTTACCAATGTAATTATTATGACACAATGTCTGTGGGTCATGGCTTTGAGAGAGGTTGAGCTAGGAGCTTCTGACTTTATTATTTTTCATGAGTTGGCAATAAAGCTGTCAGTTGGGGCTGTAGTTCCCTGAAGGCTAGACTGGGGCTGGAGAATTCTCTTCCAAAATGACCATTCCCAGTATCTCACCATGCAGCCTGTCTGGTGAAATGTCTTCACGGCATGCAGCTGATTTCTTCCAGAGCCAGAAAGCAAGATGGAGCCTGTTTTTTTTTTTTTTTTTTAACCAACCTTAGGAAGTCATGCTTTGTCATTATTTCTGCAGTCTATGTCTTAGAGACATGTTACTATGTCCAGGTCACTCACAGGAGCAGAAATTGAGCTATAACTTTCAAGGGAAGAGTATCTGGTAATTTGTGAACTGATTTAAAAACCACCACAGTGGACATATGCTTGTTCATTTTGTGGGCTTCTGTCATTTCCAAAGGGCTAGATTGTTCAGCTTCTAAAAGGTGCAGATTGGGTATGGAGAAGGCATATTAGCTTCTCAAAAACACTGATTAGAAAGGGACACATGTCATATTCATTTTCATTTCAGTGAGGACTGAAGTGTCAAGTGGACATCTCTGGAGTCAAGGGGTGGCTGAAAAATATAGTCTCTGGCTGGGTAGCAGACATCTCTCAGTGATGGCATTCTGTATCCCTGTCCCACCCCATATATTAGCTTCAGGAACTACTGTCCTGTTAGGCAGTTAGAGTGGGGAGGGCAATGCCTAAAGAAAATTAAATGGCTAGCTATATCCAAGACTCCAGAAAACATCTGCCAGAGCTGAGAAATCCCAGGGAGAGCTAAAGTAATGCCCAGGCTGATAAAGCTCATAAAGCACCTGGATGGGAGAAGGCAGATCCCTGCCCCACTTGCTGCCAGGGCTGATGAAACTATATCCCAGGAGTGCAATAAAAGAGGGCGTGACTTAGAAACTCCTGCCTGAACTGATAAACCGACTGGCTGGGAGTTAGTTGGCTGTGCAGATCCCAAAAAGGGATGGTTTGAAAGCCCCCTGCACCTCGTTTAAGCCAAGTCTCCCAACATTCTTTGCAGTTGTTTTTCCCATGGACTCCGTTGGCTCTGACTGCTTCCCGAGTGTACTGTCTCTAATAAACTTTGCTTGCTCTGCCTAGACATGGCTTTGGATTCTTTCATGGCTGTAGTCAAGAACCAAGGCAGCTCGCAGCCCAGTAACGCTTCTTTGTAACCCCCATTATACAAATAGCACAGGCCTGTGCAGGAGAGGTACTCTTTAAGTATTTCACAAAGGAATGAATACATGACTAATGGGATAGCAGCTAGCAACATTTTTTTTTTTAAAGATTTATTTATTTATGCGTACAAGCACTGGGGTACAGGCCAGAGGTGTGGGGGGGTGAGAGGATTCACCACAGAGAGCGGGAGCAGAACAGGCAGATCAATGGAAGCACACTGCTGAGGGGAGCAGCGGGCACAGCAGGAGAGGTCTGCCATGCCATGTGGGTCCTCTCCCTGGCCGGCAGCAGGGATCGAACTCGTGCTGCAGTGGCTGCGGTTTGCTTCACAGTGCGTTGCTTAACCCACTGCGCCACCGGGGAGGCCCACTAGCAACATTTTTTTAAAAAAGATTTATTTATTTATGCATATAAGAACTGGGGTACAGGCCAGAGGTGTTGGGTGTGAGAGGATTCACTAGAGATGGAGTGGGGAGCAGAACAGGCAGACATACACTGCTGAGGGGAGCAGTGGGCGAGACAGGAGAGGTCTGCTGCGCCTTGTGGGTTGCCTCCTTGGCGGGGCATGGAACTTGTGCTGCAGTGGCTACAGATGCTTTCTAGTGTGGTGCTTAACTCCTTGCACCATCAGGGAGGCCCCGACAGCATTAATTTTTGGTCTGTTTCAAAAGATAAACTTAAGCTAAGCTTGTTCCTTAACTCGGATACACAACAACTCTGCTCTGTTGACTGCTCAGCTGTGGCCTTTGAGTCTACGCTCTGAACCACCTCAGCGTGATGGTTCTCTGGTTATTTCTTGTGAATTATTTATCACCCCCATCTGAACTTTCTTCAAGTGGCACATTGCAAAGGACTAGTTCTTTACTAAAGAATATTATATAAAGACAAGACTGTTCAAAGCTTCTCTGCATCACTACACAAACAATTCATGTAAGATGCTGCCAGATCCTAAGTGATGGGATCAGAGAGGAGTAGAGATAAAGAAATTGTCATAGCAACTGGAAGGCCTAATTTGGAATGGCTGTCCTCCAACTTAAAAGGTAGTTCTACAGGCTTAAGTACATGGAAAGAAATGGCTAATTTTATAAAACCATCTTGCAAATACAAGAGAACTTCTTTATATTTGTGAGTGAATATAATTTGGAAACAATATAATGTGCAAAAGAGCCAAATGAAACCATTAGTGAGGTTTCATCATATGTTTAATGAAAACAACAATTTGTATTTATTGTTAAACACTTATTATGTCTTTGTTTATTTAGAAAAAACATTTTATTTGGGGTAATAATATGGGTAAAATGTGTAGTATAGAAAAATTAGAAAATATAAGATATAAAATTAAAAATACTTTAAAAATCTATTTCTCTACATCTTTTTTTCAGTTATACACATGTTAAACATAATTGAGAGTGCTTATGGATATTTCTTTTTGTATGTTGACATTTTAGTTACATTATCTCATAAATATCTACCCATGTCTTTAATATTTTTCAAAATAGTTTTTATAGGGCCTCCCTGGTGGCACAAGGGGTTAAGTCTCAATACTATGAAGCTATCACCAGCCACTGCAGCATGAGTTCAATCCCTGGCCAGGGAGCCACATGGCACATCAGACCTCTCCTGTCTTGCCCACTGCTCCCTTCAGCAGTGTATTTCAGTCAATCTGCCTGTTCTGCTCCCCACTCTGTCTCTGATGAATCCTCTCACCTCCCATGACTCTGGCCTGTACCCCAGCTTTGTATGCATAAGTATATCAATCTTTTTTTAAAAAATAATAGTTTTTATAGTTACTTATACCATTCTATAATGTAGCTAGATCACAATTTTCTCTATTTCTATAGCTCTTGACATTTTGTTTCTGTATTTTTGGTATAAAAAATTTTGGAATTAGCCCTGTGGTATAAATATTATGTGGATCAATATGTGTTGGAAAATGAATTAAAATTTTCAAATATTTTGGACACTGCTTATTGATATGCTGTTCTTAAAAATGAATTATTATGGATTAGCTGGACGATTTGTTAAACTTCATTTTGCGTATTTGAAATGAATCTGGCTTCTAATACTTGTGTTATAGACTATTTGTATGATGCAGGAGTAATCATTTGCAAAATATATATGCAAGGGAGCTGGAACAGTGGCCTCTGATAAGGCAGTGGCATCTGCTGGTGACTGTAGTGTCTGTTCTTACTGCCCTGCATTCTTTTGTAATGGGTTTCAATTTTAATGATCTATGATTTTTTTTGGTTTTGTTTTAAAGATCTTATTTATTTATGCATACAAAGCTGGGGTACAGGCCAGAGTCCAGGGAGGTGAGAGGATTCACCAGAGACAGAGTGGGGAGCAGAACAGGCAGATTGACTGAAATACACTGCTGAGGGGAGCAGCGGGCGAGGCAGGAGAGGTCTGCTGTGCCTTGTGAGTCCCCTCCCTGACCGGGGATCAAACTCATGCTGCTGTGCCATGGATGCTTCATAGAGTGGTACTCAATCTGCTGCACCACCAGGGAAGCCCAATGATGCGTTTTTAAGCCCATTCGATCCATTTGGTGCCCCCAACACCTGCACTGTCAGTGGGTTAATCTTAATTTCTCTATTTTATAGCAGAGAAAAAGATACTCAGTTTGTGACATTCAACTTTAACCCTAGGATCTGAACCTTCATCAAGACTATTTGCAGACCACATACAAAAGACTCCATGATGCTTGTGTGTTGGCTCCTGCTTCTTGAGGCGTCCATTCAAAATAAATTTGAGCAGCACAGAAGGCTGATCTTTAAGGGTGTGTAGTTAATTTCTTATTATTAGATGTCTTGATTTATTTTTAACATAGGAGATTTTATGGTGTCCTGAAATAGTTGTGACATCTGCTAGCTTTTTGTTTTCAGGATGGGCGTGAGGAACAAGGGTATGATAATCAGTACAAAAATCCTTGCACAGTCTTGTCTTAACAGAAAATAGAGCAAAATTTTACAAAACTGTTACAGAGGTAGGTTAGCATAATGCGGTTGTTAACATTTTAAGAAATATAAACTTCCTTCGGCCTCGTATCAACTTCCCAGAGACTTGTGACCACTCAGACTGACTTGGAGTGACGGGTCCCTCTTGGAGTTCACACCATTAATAACACTTATGGAAGCCTTAGATTATGCTTGAAAGATGTCAAGTGAGTTTATGAATTAGATCCAGTCACTCCAAATTAACCCCTGTTGCACATTAGAAATATTTGGGGAGGTTAAGAAAACAAACTGATGTCTGGGTTCTACCACTGACAATTAAAAACCAGTGGTTTTTGAGATAGAAACAATGACAAAATGGTTGCAAAAGTTCCCGTGTAAATTTCATGTGCAGCCAGGGTTGAGACCCCCCTATTTAAAATATAGTGTCTTCCCCTTGGGAAGAAGTGATTGGATGAGAAGACTCAGCAGGTGAATGGATGGGAAGTGAGTGGATGCAAGCAGCTCCTGGAAGCTTTGTCTGCATTACTGAGATCTATAGTTTTACATATTAAAACAAAATTAAAGACCTACTACCTACGATCAAAGGATAATCCTATCTATCCAGAGGAAGGTGTGTCTCTTTGTTGAAGATGTGTAGAAGTCCTCAAGGCTACTCATCTTCTTCTCTGGGTTTTAAGGATTCCATGCGGTCATTCCCCTTGAATTACCACTCCCTACTCTCCATTACAAAAAGTCCTTCCATTGGCTAAAATTCCAATACAATCATGAATTTTCTGAGTACTAAAAAGGCCTGAAATCTAATCTTAGAGCAATTGAACACTGAAAAAAATAAATATTTCCAAGATAGGTCCTAAAAGAACTTTTGAGTCATTGACAATGCTTCAAATTCTCAGAGATTTTTTTTCATGAAATAATGTCTCAAGTAAGTTCATGTTGTAAACATTACCCTTAGAACCAGCCTTAAGACAAAGGCTTCTTTAGCTCATGGAAGAACATTGATGAACATCTTAAGCTCCAACTGCCTGCTTTTCACATCTGGAAGGGCAGAAAAACAAACTGATTTGGAGAAGCACAGAGGGTGGGGTGGCAGGTCTTTCACAGTGCCTCCTACCCCCGCCTCTGGATTTCAGCACAGGCACTGCATCCTGGTACTGCTTCTGGAAGCATTTGACCAGGCTGCACGTAGCTGCAGGTGGAAGTCCTCACACAGCACCCACCACTCATCTCCTGTTAGATACATTTGGTCCTCCCTGGTCTCAGTTTCCTTATTTATTGGAAACACCAATCATTATTTTCAACCACAGCATTCTTTGCCTTAAATATCATTTATCCTGCCTCTAGGTATTACAAACACATTTGTTAATGATACTGTTATGTGATGTCACTGTAGATCTTGCATATGTTGGATGATTAGCTTAGTTTACAAGACATTCACATATAAACAATGGCAGAGATCTGAGCACTGAGCATTCACTAGAGTGGCCAGAGAGAGGAAAGTGCAAGGATCAAAAGAACTTATGCTTAAGTTGCTTGATATTAGTGTCTTTTGACCACATTATCTCACTGGTCGAGGCACCTAATTTACACCTAATTTGGCAGTTGCAAAACACAGTTTTACTGTTAGGAATCCTTTGCAAAAAAACCAATCTCACTACCTTTTTTATTCATCCTTCATCTCCCAAAACTTAAAAGTATATCACACACACACAAACACACACACCACTTACACACACGTACATACACATCTAAGGGAAAGAAAACAAAGCCCCAGGGCGACCGAAGCAGAAATCATCTACTCTGAACACCTGCCAAGTGGTGGAGCCGCAGAACCACAGGCGCCATGTTGCTTTACTATGCCGTCGATATAATATTTATCTATGATTTAGACAGGCCGACCTTCAATCATTTCCTTTTAGTAGTGGGTTCTTTTTCCTTTTCTTTCCTGGTTACTTTATCCTGATTATATGTGATATAAATTCCTACACAATTCCCCGCTCTGCTGGAAGACCTGAGTGGAGATTGCACTGAAGGACGGAGCCGCAAAGTACACGTACTTGATAAGACGGTGTCTACAAGGCAGACAAAACACAAACGGGCAGAAATAAATGAGGGTGTGAAGAATGCGTTTCTCAGAGGACTATTAACAGGCTTGGTTTTAAAACTTTCTGTGGGACTGCCATGTCCCAGGATTAATGGAGAAAATAAAGGCACCAGAAAATTGAATCTAAAATTCACAGATTTGAAGGAATGCTGTAAATGAAGCCACGTCTTTTTCAGTTTTATAGTCATTACACATTACTATGTATTTTTTTATTTTTAAAAATGTTTTATAAATTAAACATTTTTTAGCTGTCATTACCCCAGTGGACATTTAATCTTGAACTTTAATAGTTAAAAACATACTCAAGATCTTATTAGAACCATAAACACATACGGCAGGGCTAGTGTTTATAGCTAGAGAGATGCTATTTATGCTTTTATCACTTCACTTAAATTAGAGTGAAGAAGAGAAACTTGAGATTTTTAAAAAGTGCGGTTACGCACTTAAGTTAGAAGCAACTGGTGTCACCGTTAGGTGGTGCACTGCAGCCACTGATTATTCAGGCTGCGTGGAAGCGAGCTGTGCTCCCAAGGCAGAAATGTCTGGGTCCTTGCCTGGACCTTTCTGTTAAACATTTAAAATTGCACGAAACCGGCAGCAGGAGTTTTCATGCACTTCTGCCTTTTTGTTTTAACATTTGGTCTGGAGCTGCATCGCCCGCTCTTTCAGATTCCCTTTGCCCCCTGTGGTTTCCGAGCCCACAGCCCCCTGCTGTTTTAGCGCTTCCTTTGAGCGGCAGGATTTTCGATGGCAGCTTCCTGGCATGTGTAAAAACTTGCCCTCAACCTAGACAGAAATCACTATTTTTTGGTGTTTGCTACATTTGCAGTGAGTGAAGAGAATTCGTGGATTCTGTATTTTGTAACGATTGCTATTGTAGAAGCCAATTGCTGCCTTCAAACGTTTGGACAAAAGCAGAAAAGAATAGTTAAAAAATGAAATCATGGTAATTACTAGGATTCTCAGCATCTGCTCATGTAATACTTTCCCTTTAATCATGTCCAGTAATGTGTAACCTCTGCTTTTCCATGTCACAGTGGCCAGAGGGACGAATTCCAAAGTGTAGTTAATAATGAGGACAACACAACGGATGTCTTTGGCAGGGGATTATGCGCTCAGTAGACTCTCAGGACCCACCGACCTAAGTCCCCAAACTGCCAGGCAAAGTCGAACCCTACAAACAATTCTTCATGGAGGCTGCTAGGGTTTCTTTGCACCTGGCACTGTTTACTCCAATTTCTCACTCAAACAGAGACTTCTCAGCTGCCAGCAGTGACTGTCACTAAGGTAGTCTAGCTGGGTTCACATGAGGCTACCCTTGGACTTGCAGGATTTTATAGTAATGGGAACTTAGAATACATTTCCCTGGCACTGAAATGGAGAAGGACTAAGTGGAATACCAGTTGTCAAACCCAAAAGTGTTCTTGACACCCACAGGCTGGCCATGCTCCACAATAAAGCCCTGACCCCAGGAGTCTTCACTACCTCTTCTCCCTCCAGCTCTGTGACCCGGGATCAAATGGTGATTTTCCTCTTCTTCATAGTATGATCTCAGGTATGTTACCTCTCCCTGCCTCAGTTTCCTCTTATCTAATATGGGTAATCAGCTCCAAGAATTGTTGTGAGGTTTAAGTGATTCAACGAATATGATGGGCTTTGACAGTGCCAGACTTACCAAGGCTAGCATACCTAATATGGTTACATACCTAATAGAGTTACTATTGATAGCTCTATATTCCAGAGACTAACCACTAAGCCATTTGTTTTTCCAAAGGACTAGTTGAAACTTTTGACCAGAATGATGTTTCCCCATGACTTTCTCTGGCCTTTTTAGCTACAATGTAACAAATTTCCATCTCATTTGTATTTAGATGTCTAAAATATCTAAAGGTCTCAAAGCTTTGCATATTTCCATAAAACCTCCCTTGATATGCAAACCTAAAGTGGGGTCATTTGTTAAATTGTACTTTTAGAAAGGTGTTCCATCTAGCAATTAGGAAATGGACTTTCTCGAACTTCACTTGAGTAAAGTCATTTAGTGCTTGGCACATAGCAAGTGCTCAAGGAATGTTTAAGCAATAAGTTTTCTGGTTACTTGAATTTCTGATTAATTGAAAGTTAATTAGAGAGTCTCCTCTGATACACATAACCTACAATTTTCTCTCTGTAGAAGATCTTTGTAAAATGTACTTTGTTTCCTTAGTAATTACAGTATAGTGAGAATAGCTGCATTTTTGATGATTAAGAATTTTACAGTGCCTCGGGGTTATCAGTCAGAGCATAAATCTTCATTGATTGTACAATATTTCTTAAGGAGAAATTGAAGGAAATTTTTAAGGAGAAATTGGGTTAAATATGGCTTGGTTGTGATACATTCCCTAGAAGTTTATTTTTTATTTTTTTAAAAGATTTTATTTACGTATATCATAGCTGGGGCACAGGCCAGAGTCATGGGAGGTGAGAGGATTGAGGATTCACCAGAGACAGAGTGGGGAGCAGAACAGTCAGATCAACAGAAACACACTGCTGAGGGGAGCAGTGGGTGAAGCAGGGGAGGTCCGCTGCGCCATGTGGGTCCCCTCCCTAGCTGGGGATCGAACACGTGCGCTGCTGTACCACGGATGCTTCACAGAGCAGCGCTCAACCCACTGGGCCACCAGGGAGGCTCCTATAAGTTTATTTTTAAAAGCATTCACTAACTACAAGTTTTCATGTCTTCGAGTTTTTCTTTAAAAAATAACTATGTAACACATTTAGTCAAAATCTTTTATTCTTTTTTTATTGCGGTAATGTGGGCTTACCATACTGTCTATAATTCAGCTGTATAGAGTCAGGTCTTTTCAGGTATATTTCTTCACACCACATCACCACGTCCATAGTCACCCACCACAGTCGACTGTGCCCCCTCCACACTCTGCTCTCCACTCCACCCACCCTTCCGGTAGCCTCAATTCTATTGTCAGATTTCTAGGGTTTGTTTTGGTTGGTTCTGTCTGACCCTTTGTTTTGTTTCCCTATATTCCACATGTTGGTAACTGTCTTCCTTTTGACTTTGCTCCAGTTGCATTCATGTTATTGCAAATGTCAAGAATTCATCTTTTTCTTTTAAAAATATTTATTTATTTATGCATATAAGAACTGGGGTACAGGCCAGAAGTGCAAGGGGTGAGAGGATCCACCAGAGACAAAGTAGGGAGCAGAACAGGCAGACCAACCAAAATACACTGCTGAGGGGAGCAGCAGGTGAGACAGGAGAGGTCTGTGCCTTGTGGATCACCTCCCTGGCAGGGATCAAATTTATGCTGCAGTGGCTGTAGATAGCTTCACAGTGTTGATACTCAACACTCTGAGCCACCAGGGAGGCCGCCATCTTTTTCTTTTTAATGGAATATTCTTTTGTGTATATGTTCCACATCTTGTTAATCTACCCCTCTGTTGTTGGGTACTTAGGTTGCTTCCATAACTTGCCTATTGGGCTGCAATGAACATAGGAGTTCATATAATCCTTTTGATTAGTATTTTTACATTCTTCAGGTAGATACCCAGAGGTGGAATTGTTGGATCATATGGTAGGTCTATTTTTAATATTTTGAGAACACTCCATACTGTTTTCGTTAGGGCTAGGCCATTATATATTTCCACCAACAGTTTATCCTCAACACTAGTCAAAATCTTGATCAACTAGATTTTGGTTAAGGAAGTTTTGTTATAATTTTTGATTAGCTATTAGAAGCTTGCATGAATACTTTCTAGGGAATTTGTTAATGTTAGGGCAAATTGGAAATTCATATTAGGAAAAATATGGAATAAAAAGAACCAGACTTCGGTATTGTGAAATTAATGAAAGGTTACATTGGGGGCATAAGTTTGTACAAAGCTGCAGAAATGACTTGAGCTTCAGAAATGACTGAATTCCTGGAATGGTCTGGATGTCATGTCAGGGCATCCAGCAAATAGGTGCCACGGTCCTACTTATGGTTCACATCCATTCTCATCCTCTTTCTTTTGTAAAGCAATGGATCAGCATTTTCAGACTTTCCCATATCCGGTGGCTGGTTATGTAGAGAGGCTGACACAGAGGGAACACATTAGGAAAATACATTATGTTCTTGGCAGTCTTTTCTTTAGGTTCATATAGTACAGCTTCTTTTTACCACTAGATAAGCCATAGAGGATCCCAGAGCTGGGATCAGGGCCATTAAGCCCCTTTTTTTCCCCTACAAGACATATGACTAATAGCTAGAGTCAGAGATCAAAGGAGGATCGAACATCTCTTAGAGTATTATGGGCTGCCTACGCCAATACATGTTCAAATCCTAACCCCACAAACCTCAGAATGTGACCTGATATGGATGTAGTATCCTTAAAGAGGTAATTAAGTAAAACTGGAGTTATTAGGATCGAGGTGTCCTAATTCCATTTGACTGGTGTCTTTATCAAATGAGGTTAGGACACGGACAAGTACAGAGGAGAATAATGTGAAGACAAAAGAAGGTGGCCATCAACAAGCCAAGGAGAGAGAACACAGAAGAAACAACTGTGGCAATCCCTTGACTTCAGATGTGTAGCCTTCACACTGTGAGAAAAGAAATTTTTGTTGTTTTAAGTCCTATAATATGCAACACTTTGTTATGGCCGCCCTAGCTAACTAGTACGTGGAGTTATCCAAGAAAGGAGCGGGCTGACCATTCATGTGTGATCAAGGATGGGTGTGAGAAACTGAAGGTAAACTCAGGAGGATGTGAAGGGGCCACATCAGCCCCAAGAAGTAAATAGCAGGTTGCAAAACATGGAAATTCACTGGGGACCAACAGGTGGTAGTGTGTCCTCTGCTTTGTCTTAGTCCACTTGAAATCTCAGTTTCCCTCTGCCTACCCTCCTGTCCCAGAGACTTCTAGTCAACAAGAAGCCATGTTCAGGTGCGGTTCAGAAACTGGCATTAGACAAGTTAAAAGTTTGTTTTTGTAATTTCAAGTCTAGTCTGTCCTTTGCTGGGGTCATCCTTCATGTGTGGGCTGACATGATTGACCTACTGTCTGCAGGGCATGTACGGTGAGTTGTTTATAGTAGTGATGATGAATTAAGCTCGAGATGGTGAAACCTTTTCACCAGTATCCCTTGTGAATAGGGCTTTGCATTTGTGAAGAAATCAGAGGGTCCCTGGAAGACTATGTATTTGCTGAGTATAGATGAGATTGAGATGTAGTCCATGTTTTTCTAATTAACTTCTCTACCCCATCATTGCTTTACTTCTTCTTATCCTTAAAGTCAGGTTTAACCTCAGTCATTCCTCATAAGTACCGTGCTAAACTCATTTCATTGACAGGCAAAATATTTTACTCCCATGCCTACCTATGGACTGAGTACTATGGGAAGTATAAAGGTGAGTTTGAAAGAGCCTGAGATCTACCATGGAATTAGGAAGGAGTGATTCTGACATGGAAAATACTGTAAACATGCTGTAATAAAAATTTGAATGGATTTCACTAAGAGAAACAAAGGAGGGGGTACCTAAGGAATGATGGGATTTGAGTCAGATCTGGGGGAGGTGTAGAACCAAAGCAAGCACAGACTAGAAGGGCGTTTCAGGAGTTAAGAACAGCCTGGATTTATGCATCATAAATAGGGGGTTAAATAGATGGAAGTACATTGCAGCAATGTTAGAACTATTGTTTCCAGGATCTTGGGAAAGGAGACTAGTAGGGTGGTACATTATCCTGAGGGCAAAAAGGTTCAAGGGAAAATTATAATTTTAAATCAAGGAAGGAAAGTGCCCAAGGAGAGGGAAAGATGGAAGAAGTGAGGGAGGCTATGGCCCGTAGGTGAAGTACCTGAAGAGGGACACAGTAGGCTAAAACCCAAGGGAAAAAGTTAACCTTGGAGGACACTTATTGTTGACTGAGTATAAAAGTAGAAAGTGATGAAAACCAGAAAAACATGAAGCTTTAGGTATGGTTTGGTGGAAAATTGAGAAAGATGGTAAAGAACTAGAAGATAGACATGTCAGGGGAAGCTCCATAGGGACCAGGCTTACTCAGAGGACGGAAGTGAGGTGGAATCAGATGGCATGGACAGGGTGTAGATCCAAGCTACTCAGTTCTGTGACCCCCTTGCCTCTCCTTCCTGGCAGTGCTCAGTGTTCAAAAGCAAAATGACCGATCTGAAATAATGAGAGATTACAATTTAGAAGTGAGGCTGTAGAGGTGGATGAGTGGGTTTCAGAAAATAAGCATCTTAAAAACATGAAGATGAGAAAATGAACAAGAGTGAAGAGATAAAGATCAAGCAATTGAAGGTCTCCCTGGTGGCCTAGAGTTTGTCTTAGCGCAGTCGCCTCTATGACCTGAGTTCTATCCCCGGCCAGGGAGCTGACCCACGTATGGCACAGCAGACCTCTCCTGTCCTGCCCACTGCTCCCCTCAGCAGTGTATTTCAGTAGATCTGCCTATTCTACCCACTCTGTCTCTGGTGGGTCCTCTCAAATCTACCCCACCATCCTGCACCTCTGGCCTATACCCCACTTCTATGCAAAAAAAAGTCAAGGAATTTAAAGTCTTAGAAGCAATGACTGGTTATGGCAGTAGCCATTTTTTTTCCCTAAAAAAGACTGTGAAAATAATGAAGTTGGAAGTTTTCATGGGTTCACCCAATAAAAAACAATCCATTGTATTTTTGGGAGCACACCTATATATTATTGTTTGCTGGTGATAATAACTCATGATTAGGGTAGAAAGAGCCAAAGAAAGCCATTTCTTCTAGATCTAGGTGAACGAGAAGAAAGAGATATTATTCCTCATCTCAATTATGTGTTCTTTGAAGTCAATCTTTGGAAATAAAATCTTGTCCTACATTTCAGGAGTTTTGTTTCAATCACGTACTAAATCTATAGTACTTATTCTAGGGATTATTCTAAGGAGTTTCTCCTTCCTTTTTCTTTGACTGTAGCAAAAAAGGTGCTTTTAAACAGACACAAGATGCTGCTGTCTTCTTAGTTGTGGTGCCCTGAGTGTGTAGATTTGGGGTGGCCTGAGAGACTTGGGTAGGCCTGATTCTTAATAAGCACAACAGGTCCAGTCACAAGTCTACCAGGTGAGGAGTGGTGCAGGTCACCGGCCTCTTTTGACCTTGGCACATGTGATCAGGATGCTGGCACTTTTGCTCTTAGCTAAAACCCATGCAGGGAAAAGTGATACAGCAGCCCCAAGTGATAAACATTCCCAAGGTAGAGGAGACAGGTTCTGTCCAACAGCCATTAGGTGGTGCTGCCTAACCAACATTCCTTCTTTGCCATGCCACCTACTTGAGTCCTTTTGCCTTTACTGTGGAGACAGTGTTATATGATAATCTTTAAACAGGTGGAAAGGACTGAAGTTTCTCTCTCACCTCTGAAATACTGCAGTCTTTTTTTTTCTTCTTCTTAAGAGTAGCAAATAATGGCTATAAGAAAGCAGGAGATTGGGGATTGTCTGCTTAGTCTGAAAACAACCACTGGTATTTGAATAGCATTTTTCCACTTTACAGGAATTTTCACATGTTAGAATTCCTGGAATATAGTAGGTAAGTGCTCACAGAAATTTCTTTTTAATGAATTAAAAAAAAAAAAAGAACAAAGCAACAACAGTTTATTTACTCTCAAATTTATACTTATTTTATACTTATATACAAATATACTTATATACAAATTTATACTTATTTTATACTTATATTATACTCTCAAATTTTCCTTGTTCCTAAATGCCTCCTTAACTAAAGATAAAGGATGTTCTTTAGCATGCTACTTTTCAACTACCCAAAATGATTTTGGGAACAGGCAGTTTAAAAAAAAAAAGCATTATGTACAGTTTCTCTTACTGTTTTAGAGAGTATTCTTATTTGTCCATGAAATTCATAAATTTTAATTTTAAACAAGCAATGCAACCTTCCAAGATATTTTTGTGGCTGTCTTCTAAGATAGCCCCCATGTGATAAATCTTGGGAAGAAAATGAGAGCTTTGATATTCTGGGGCTCCATTCTCACTTTCACATGCTATGGATTTAAGCCTGACAGAGTCACACATTCCAGGAATTGTCTTAGGAAGCTTCTTTGTTGGAAACCCTAGGCAATGAGGTGCACCCACAAATTCATGTGTGACCCACTGCTGGTGCTTGTTGACTCAATAAAGGAAACTCCTGTTATAATTAGGGTCCTTCAAGTTCCATTCTAAAAACCTTTCAGAAGGTGAAAGTTTTGATTCTTGCTCTGAACGTGCCTAGGGTTATTCACAAATATCTATATCTTTAGCTATGAGGAAAAAAATACACTTATACTACCAAAAGGAAAGTATAGAATCCTAAAATTTTTGAACTTTGTGAATAAATTAAAAAATATCCCTGTCCATTCTTCTGATTTCATTCTCTATCAGAAGTAGTCATGGTTAAACATGTGTACATATTTGTTCAAGTCTTCCCTATGTTGTCACATTTTCTATGGTTCTGCAAATCTTTTTCTTAGAATTTGTAACATATTAATTTCTCTTCTTCCCTCCTTATCTCGCTCTTTCTTTCCTTCTCTTCCTCCCTCCCTTCCTCCACAACTTAGCTATTATAAATAGTGCTACTATGAACACAGGAGTCCACATATCCCTTTGAATTAGTGATCTGTATTCTTCCAGTAGATACCTAAGAGTGGAATGATTAGATGGTATGGTAGATCTATTTTTAGTATCTTGAGAAACTTATTCTGTTTTTCATAAGGCCTGGACCACTCTCCATTCCACCAATAGTGTTCCAGGGTTCCCTTTTCTCCACAGTTTTGCTTTTTTTTTTTTAAACCAAAAAAATGGCTGCATAGTATCCATTGCACAGGTGTGACACAGTATGTTTCACCATTTTGAATTGATGCTCATTTTTGTAATATTGTCTTTTTTCTGTTATAAGTACTGCCACAATTAAGTCCAGAATGCAGATATCTTTGCATTCTATGGAATATTTTATTTTTTATTTATTTATTTTTTTAAAAGATTTATTTATTTATGCATACAAGCACTGGGGTACAGGCCAGAAGTGTGGGGGGTGAGAGGATTCACCAGAGACAGAGCGGGGAGCAG
>JAGFMF010011668.1:15627179-15670063 GCA_019455555.1 Galemys pyrenaicus | reverse complement strand
TGTATTAAAGTTCCTTTCCATTAAAGGTTTTGTATGTTTGTCTTAATGCGGCGGATGGCAGAACCCATTCAGAGAGGGCAGGCTTGGGAGTTCTGGGGTGCTCCTCTCCCTGCCCTGTAACAGTTTCAGGCTCTGATCAGAGCTAGTGAACCTTCTGACCAGAGCTTGTTCATGCACAGACAATTTCCTGTGCCACATGATAACAATGAATCCTGAGGTAAAGTTCATCAACCTCAATACATTTTCATTTAGCAGTTCACAAAAATTTATTGAAGACCTACTATCTGTTGGGCTTTAGGGAGCCATGCATTTGTCACTGAAGCACTGTTAGTTTAGTGCCCTCTAGGAACTAAAGATGGTGTGGGAGACAAACATGTAATTGGCAGCTTTGGCAGCCTGCCCAGGGCATGGTGTGGAAGCACCAGAAGCCCTCAGGGCAGAACCTGAAGGACTCTGCTTGGCTGTGGGTAGGACAGGGGACCCCAGGGGAGGACACAAAGTCCTGCCTTAGAGCATGAGTGAGGGAAGGAGCAAGGTTGCAGAATGTGTCTGGAAGCACCAGAGCTCTGGATCTCCCCATGAGAGGCTCTCATTGGAGAGGTTCACAGAATAAATTGACAGTATATCACTATTATCACTAATTATTATTAAATGTATATCTATTTCGATTTAGTTCCAATTGCACTGAATTTGTGAATATTAAATGAAACAGTGGCGCAACTCCACAAAGGAGGCGTCTTTTTCAAACACCCCTAGAACACCTACAGTTTGTACCTCAGGTGCTCTTTAAGAACTGTTTTGAGCTGACTGCTATTTCAGCTTTCAAAGAATGCTATTTCAGCTTTCAAAGAATGCCTGGGGTTTAGGGACTAACAGCAGGGACTCAGACTTGGTAGACATCTGGATTTAAATCCAGGCTCTCCCCCTTAATTGCTCTTGACGTTGGGCAAGTTGATCTCTCTCGCTGTCTCTCTTCCTCTCCCTGGGTTTTCTCAAGCTTTCTCAAGTCCCATAACCTTTTTCTCCTCCCCTTTTACCTAATTAACTCTGACACAACCTTCAGATCTCATTTCAAATGCCACTTCCACAGGGGAGCCCTTGCAGACTTCAATCTCCTTGTAAATGTTGTCCTAACACGCTGCTTCTTTTCTTCACAGCATTTCTAGTTGTAGTTACGCGTTTATTTCTGATGATTTAATTAAGATTAAGTCTCCAGCACTATTTTTTTTTTTTTGTTCACCAGTGTGGCTTACTGTTTAGCATCTATCTGTCACAGAGGAGGTATATGATCAACATTTTTGAATGAACAGGAAAATAAATACCTCCTTTGTAAGACCGATTGAAAATTACATTATATAATATGTTAAGCTATTTAGTACTGTGTGTGGTATAGAAGCAGCACTTAATACATGCGACTTAAAATAATTATTCTTACTCCCGTAGGTTTGCTATTTTTTAGTCCTATACTACCCTGAGTAATGAATAATTTCTATGTCTTTATCTAAGTTCCCATAGTTCTCTTAACTAAATTGTAATAGTGAGAATGCTGTCATTAAATCCAAGATTTTGCCCCTGGCTTGGACTGAGTGTTGATTTAAGAAATGGAGACCTTTGAGGTCATCTGTGGAACCATTGATGGAGGTTTTATGCAGGGTGGCAGCAGGAGTGGGAGCTTTGGGGTCTGGGTAATGGCTGCTTCTTTCTAACTATAACCACAGGCTATTTCTTCCCTTGTGCCTTTATTTTCTAACCTGTAAAGCAGGGATAATAATCTGTCTTGCAGTGCTGTTATGGTGATTAAGTTATTGACACATATAGAGTTTAGGAGAATACTTGGCACATGATAGACTTTCAATATATGTTAGTTATCATTTTATAAGGGCTAGTAGATTGTTATTTCTGCAATTTAGTATAATAAACTAAAATAGTAACTCTTGATGAACCATTATTTTTGCCTTTTATATCATGAAAGATTTAATATAGGCCATTTTGTTTCTTTTCCTGGGTTGATATAAAAATAATTTAAACCTAAAGTTAAGGATTGTCACAAAATCTCATCTCTGGCTCAACATATATAAGCATCATTCTGTTGATAGCTTTTATTTCTTATATTTATCCTTGCATCTAGATATCTTTTAAAAATAAATTGAAATCTACTTTAAAGCATGTAGGGGTAAACATGATAAATTCAATAATTCCATAATGTTAGAAAGAAAAGAAATTTTAGTTTATGTCAGATAAATTTTCTGTGATCTGAAACTGTCTCTGTAACTTTATAAACTTTTCCAGTCTTTTTTGAATGACAGAAAATTTAGTATTATTGTGAGGATGAGTTGATGCAGAAATACTAATATGTTCAGATCCTTATAACTAGAAATGACAAAGTTTTTGTTAGAAATGTTTGAAAAGGTCACATTGTTTTCTACCATTCACATCATAGAACCTTAGAATTTTAGAACAGGACATAATTTGTCTACTTTTCATGTTTCATTTGGCTTGAACAAATTGTCCAACTTGATTTTCTATTAATCTAGTTTCAATTTCTTCTTAGAAATTAAACAAAGCAAGAGTGTTTTAACAGAACTGTGGTGTTGGGGAATATTTTAACTTGAACATTTCATTAAACTCACTTCAAGGACAACATCTGAACTATTTGAAGTGGAAGGATATTGACCCCCATGTTAAAGTTGAAAAAGAAGTTTTAAGGACCTTCAAGACAAAATTTCTGTTTTTTCCCCCCTGCAAACTGAAGCCAAAACTTTGTACTTGTACTGGGTACAGACAGAATAAATTACTAATGAGCATTTGTTGTGCAACAGCCGTTTTCAGAAAACGATGGTCAACTCCATTCATTCATTCATTCATTCACGTACCAATTAGTCAGTGCTTCCAGACTGCGGTCTGTGTGTCACGCATGCGCCTTGTTCTGGTGATGCCCTGATGATTCTTTTTTCCTTAAGTTTTCCAAACTGGCAACTGGAAGCAGACAAGTAACTAAGTGAAAAACAATTTTGAAAATGAACTCTTTCTACTTCTATTTCAACGAAGACCCTGATATAACAGACAGGAGAAATCAAAGTCCATTTGAAACACATTTTTCCTGACACAGAATTTACAAAGTAACATACTGGAATTAATCGCTTAACTTTTGGACCCGTGGTCTGGATGAAGGGTGTATGAGTCTGCAAATCAGAAATAAGCATTTAAGAAAGATTTCTTTGAAGGAAATGGTGTTATGAGGCCCCGGTTTTTACCCAGGGAGAGGATGAGGATCCCACATTCCTCACCTCAAGCTGTTAACACAATCACTTAAGAGCTTTGCTGTGTGTTTTGGGAATGAGGATCACCTTGGATGGAGGAAATCTTACTGGGGAAATGTAGAGGCAGACAGGAGAGGCCTCAGACCACTTTGCACTGCGCACAGAAGAGCTTGCACGCTCATTCGAGAGAGCAGAAGCAGCAGAAGTGTGTCCCGTGGGAAGAGAGGGCTGAGGTGCAATCATCTCTGCCTGCAGTGACCCAGGGGCAGAGGGTTGATTGAAGGCCTGGGAGTCTGAAGTCATCCCCTTCAGCTCATTTTGAGAATTGCAGGTGGGGAGTCCTTAAGGATAGGAATCCTGAAGAATTAAAAAACAAAACCTATGAGGCGGAGTCAGCAATAATCATTTGCCAGGCCCAGAGTGCTCAAAGACACCTAGCCAGAATGTTAATTTGTTAAATCTGGCAACTGCATGCTTCTCTTCCCCCTCTGCCCACAGCTGAGTGAACCGCTGTGGAAAGAAAAAGAAAGGCGGGCAGAGAGCGAGAGAGCAAAGGCTGGTCCCAGTCCCTGCTTAGAAAAGGCAGGCAGTGCCAGCTATAGGCCTCAGTACAGGAGAAAGGGAAAGTCTTAACTTTGAAGAAAGCTGAGGAATGGCTTAGTATTGGGGACGAAAGACAGTCTAACTAGTGAATCTAGTTTTATGAATTAAAGTGCTCATAGGACGGTCTTTTTCATGTGAGCAAGCAGAAAATCATGGGGAATCTGCCGGCTTTCTTTCTAGGGAGAGGGGATGATTACCTCAGTGAATAAATGTTTAAAGGGATAGAAAACCACAAAAATAAATTTGTGTTTTGAAACTGGTAAAACACAATGAAAATAATCTTAAGAGTCTGTGAAAACGCTGGTGGTTACCAGTGAGGAGGTGGTGGGAGGGGCTAGCGATAGCGTGGGTGCCCCGGGGGCTTCCGGGGATGGGGCTGGGGCAAGTAAAGCGTGTGCACACATTGGAGTGTGAAATTAATTGTACACTCAAACTTGTATATTTTTGTTAACAAAGGGCAAATCAATAACATTTTGAAGGAAAAAAATGTGTTTTGGTCCTATCCGTACTCACGTCCTTGTGTCTGGTAGGAGCGTGGGGGTTTCTCAGAGGAGACAAGTCAGAGGCAACTAATGTAGGCTCCGGGGTGGGGGTGGGGGGTCTCAGAAAAAGTAACGTTAACCCAAGAGAAGAAAAGACTAGGGGATTTTTTGGTTTTTTAAAAATGGTAGAAGGAGCACTTTGACATCCTCCCCAGATCCCTGTGAAAACAATTCTAAAGTGACATTAAAAAACATCTTGGGGCCTCCCTGGTGGCGTCGTGGGTTCAGCGTCGCACTGTGAGGTACCCACAGCACAGCAGCAAGAGTTCGATCCCCGGCCAGGGAGGGGACCCACATGGCGTAACAGACCTCTCCTGCCTCCCCTGCTGCTCCCCTCAGCAGTGTGTTTCAGTCCATGTGCCTGTTCTGCTTCTCCACTCTGTCTCTGGTGAGTCTGCTCACCTCCTGCAGCTCTGGCCTGTACCCCAGCTCTTGTATGCATAAATAGAAACAAACAAACAAAAAATCTTAAGTCCCTCAGAAGAAAGAAGCAATAAGTAAAAAAAAAAAATTGTAACCTGGAAAACAGAGTGGTAGAGGACTTGAGAGAATTGAAAAGCTAAGGTAGGGAAAGATGTAGTCCAACTCATTTACTCAGAATCTTTACTCAGAAATGGGTGCCACCTGGAACTTAGAGAGGTGGAGTAGTTAGACTAAAATGAGGAGGACTGATTAAAAGTTAGTTTTTGAAGCAGTCAGATTCCCAAATTGCCTTGCCAGCTTAAAAATCAAAAACCCTGCAGAGCCTCCCTGGTGACGCAGGGGGTTACATATCGCACTGTGGAGCATACATAGCCACTGCAGCACGAATTTGATCCCCGGCCAGGGAGACGACCCATATGGTGCAGCAGACCTCTCCTGTCTTGCCTGCTGCTCCCCTCAGCAGTCTATTTCAGTCTATCTGCCTGTCTGTTTCCCACTCTGTCTCTGTTGAATCCTCTCAACTTCCTCCCCCCACACCTCTGGACTGTACCCCAGCTCTTGTATGCATAAATAAAATAAAACCTTTAAAACAACAACAACAAAACCCTAGCAAGAGAAGGAGAATTCATGATTTTTTTTTTCCCCCTAGAGAGAGAAACAGGCTCAGTTGAGGTGGAGATACCATAGAAAAAATTGGGGATTATGGAATGTGTAAATACTGGTTTAGACCAACCCTCTCCCCAGTCTTCTTACTACACTCAGCTTCAAGATGTACAACCAGGCCTTCACTTGCCATGCAGGGGATTGTAGAGCTATCTCAGAAGACTCTGACCTGCCTAGTAACCCAGTCCCGAAGGGAGTGACATCAAAGTTTCCTCACTTTGTGAGATCATCCTACAGTGAAGTTCATAGTTCAGAAGCCCCACATTAGTTTTGGAGGACTTGGTCCCCACACTTAAAAGCAAGCAAACAGTCAAGGATAACCAGATATCTGAATAAAATAATAATAGTTCAAAAGGTCCAATAGCTGAATAATAGCAGCTACAAAAAAAAGACAGGTAAAATGAAAAGTAGGATGTAAGAACAATTTAAGTAAATATGCCAGAATTGAAGGAAGTAAATTCTGGATTGAAAAATCTCACTGAAAACCTAGCAGAAGAATGGAATGGATGAAAGTGGCCCCAAGATATGCTATAATGAAATATCAATGCATGGGGCAAATGAGAGTAGTCTCAGAGCTGAGGAGAGAGAGAGGAGAGCAAGAGACCCAAGTGGAGAGAAGATGAGGAAAACAAATGACATCACATTTCTCATTCGGGTTGCACTTAACCTGGTGGTTCTGCTGTTCCCTCCTGGATTCACTCACTCACCTGCAGCCAGTCAATTGATGCCTTAGCTGGGGCTCTTGGCCTAAGATAACCCACTTCATACATATGTGGCTTGGACAGTTGACCTCTAGCCTAAGAAAGGGCTTGTGGCAATCTCCATGCAGCACACTTCCAAGGAAGTGAGGCCGAAGGCCGAAGCTCCGAATGAGGTCTGAGCTCAGAAGTCCCATGATGCCATCTTTCTACATTCTACTGGGAAAAGCAAGTAATAGGAACACACCAAATTCAAAAGATGAGAAATACATTTCACCCTATGATGGGAAGAACAGAAAAGTCATATTGCAAAGGGACACATGGACAGAAATGCCATGAATTATTACTGGCATCTTTACAAAGAAATCATGGCCTCCTTCAAGAATAGGGTCTATTTCTCAGAAAGTGTTAAACTCTGTTTTCGTAGGTCTTTTCCTAAACCAATTACTGAGGAGGGTAATGAAATTACTATGACTAGGTAAATCTGATACAAGTTGACTCTTGGGAACTAAGGACCCAACCTTCTCTGGAGTAAAAGGATTCTCTCCCCACACCCCAACTATATTGACCTATAATTGACAAATAATATATGTTTAAGGTATATTGTGTTGATTTGATATACTCACTTTGCAAAACAATTATCACACCATGATAGAAGAATTTTTCTTGCAAAAAAAAATGTGTGTGGGATTTGGATGGAAAAAAAGACCTCATAGATTTTAGCAAAGGAACATGATTTCATTTTAACAAGATAAACTTGATTGCAGTGTGGTGATGGACTGGAGGGAAGCAAGACCAAAGGAAGGCAGACCATTGCAGTGTCTGCAAACCTTAGCTCTCCTGACGTACTGAGCCATATCATTCCTTGCTAGGATGTTTCCACTAGAAGTCAGAAGCTCACTCACAGCAGTAACAACCCAAAATAGTTCCAGATATTGCCAATTATCATCTAGGGGGCAAGATTACCCATGTTTGAAAACCACTGAATCCAGAGGCTAATCCAGTTTTCTAGATGACTATTGCAGTGGCCTGAACCAAGGCAGAGTTAGTAGGCACGGTGGCAAGAAGGATTGAAGAGATCTCAGATTTGGCAAATGGTTGAATGGGAAGGAGGGACTCTTAGTGGGTGACTGCCAGGTTTGGGCTGAGACAATTCTGTGGTTTGGGAGACACAAGAGTAGAAACAGGCTGGGAGAAAACAAGACAATTCGTTTGGTTTGGGACATGATCAATTTGAGGTGCCTAAATAACATAAATGAAGATGTCAAGAAGCTGTGCAGTAAAGGGTTTCAAACCAGTGATTCTTGAAGCAATCCCAACTTCAGATATATTTTCCTTGCTTCATAGTTTAAAAAAAATATATATATGTTGAACCAACTCTTAAGAGTTTGGAGATGTCATAAACTATTTTAATTTTGAAGTGTTTCAATATGAGGTTATCAGCTACACTGCCCTCAGTATGCTCAGATGAGTTGACTTGATTTGACCCAGTTTCTCCAGTGCCTTCTTGATTCATCCCTTGCCCTGTAGGGATTGCGGTGCAGGACCCTGGCTCTGGTTGCACACTTCTTCTCTTTGACCTAGTCAGAGATGTGAGAGCCATTACTATCTAAAAGCTTCCACATTAGGTTCAGTGTGTCTCTCTCTGAATTATGTATTTAAGGCAGACTTCTTGAGTTTCTTTAAATATATCATTTGTTTTTTGCTCTTCTGATTCTGATAGTCATACCTGTCCCTAATGGAAAACAGAAAATGCCACACACATTCACTCAAATCCCACAATTGTCCTGGATTTTGTTGTTAGCTTTCCATATATACCCTTGGAAGTGGCACTTAGGACTCATTTGCTGTCCCAGGGAAGAGTCCACCCTCTCTGTTTCAGTTGGAGTTAATTTGCTCCCACTTCTCAGTCCAGATCCCAGGAGGCTTTATGACTTAAAGTAGGGTTTTGTTCTAAACTCTCAATGGAAGCTAATTAAACAAGCTTGTATTTACCTCTCTGCCTTTGTGCATTTTAAGTCTGTCATTCTGGGAGTAGCTAAGAGGTTTTATTGAACATAAAGAATTCAGGGAATTAGGTGTTTTTCTAACATCAAACAATTCGATAGAATTTATTATCCCTCATGTCTCTCGGTGTTTCGAGGCAACAAATGTTAATTTGTTATCTCAAATGCTCTTTAAAATGAGCTGTAAGTGTACTATTTGTAAGTAGGTGATGACGTTCTTTTAAAATTACTTGAATAATGGGAAAAACAATAACATGCCTTTGAGAGAACAAAACGGGCCTTAAGACTATGAGGGAGAACATGTAAGAAGGATTGTAATGGTTAGAATTAAAATGATGTCTGACAATTCCTTTCAATTTGAACTGAGGTGAAGAAAATCAGAATTACAATACTCTTATGATTAAACTTTGATGAAATGAAAATGTCATCATAGTGTGATGAGCATTTTTTATTAGAGTTCAAAGAATATGAATGATTTAACCACAATGTACCAACACCACAGGGCTGAATAATCGCCACCAGTTGCTCTCTGCTTTTCCTTATTGCAGGTCACCAGAGAAATCTCGTCCTCTCTTGTTCTTTCAGTTCTTCTCCAACTGCTTCCAGAAACTCTCTTTTAGAACAAGATAAAACTTATGTCCTTTGTGATAAGTTTTGACATTGAAATACTGGAGTAGCTTAATACGGTGAATCATTCCCAGGAGCCATGCACAGAGATGTAGTTCATAGCTTTTCTTTATTAAAGAAATGAATTTCAGAGGCTAGATCTCTTTAAATACGTGTGTGGGGGTGTTACTGAGGCAACACTGGTTTACAACACGGGTTTGATTCAGGTTCAGAGGCTCACCCTTCTTCAGAAGAAGTTATGACACCACATCCATCACCAAGGAGGCCAGATTTCTTAAGAAAAGCGGGGAGATCCTGCATTCATTGTGAAAATCAAGAGTCACTGAGTCCTCCCATAAGGAGCGAGAAAACTTCCTTTTAGCTTCACAGTTTGGCAATTAAAATTGAAACGGGGCGGGGCTCCCTGGCGGTTCAGTGGGTTGAGCGCCAATGCACTGTGAAGCATCTGCGGCACAGCAGCACAAGTTCGATACCTGATCAGGGAGAGGACCCATATGGCGCAGCAGACCTCGCCTGCCTCGCCCGCTGCTCCCCTCAGCAGTGTGTTTCAGTCAATCTGCCTGTTCTGCTCCCCGCTCTGTCTCTGGTGAATCCTCTCACCTCCCATGACTCTGACCTGTACCCCAGCTATGATATACATAAATAAAATCTTAAAAAAAAAACACAAAACACCAAAATTGAAACAAGGGCTTAAGTTTGTTGACACCATCAACCGTTCAGTCTTCTTTGGGGCACTAATTACAATATGAGACCTGCACTCAGGGAATTTTTCTTGCACCAGGGCTGCTGCTCTCTCAGTAACTCAGCCCTGAGTGGAGGAGGAGGTTGGCAGCTTCACCCACTCCCTTTACTATTACTGCCCTCTTTCCACCAGACCCTCCCCATTTTCCTTTGTCTTCCAGAGCCCCAAATTCAGACATTGGTTGTACATCTCTATACTTTTAACGATTTTTGTCTCCTGAGAATCTGAGTCAAAACATTTGGGAACCTAGCCTGCAATCCTGAAGTTTGGCAACAGGGAGGTACTAGGAGTTTTATTATAAAATGAAAATCTTTCTCCTCTTATTGTTGAAGGAAAGGGGAAGTACAGTCCTCAATCATTTGGTGGGTCATTCTGTTTAATTGTTTTCCAAAGCCCTCATATAAGGGCCAGCCAAAATTACCTTCATTTTAGCAAATATTTGAAAGACTTCATTATAGAAAATTACCTTTTTCAGAAATAATAGTCTGTAAATATCATAGGCTGTTGTAGGGCTAGTCATGGTACACTAGCTCATATTATTGCCAAACAGTATTTTATTGAGATTTTTATTAAATTTTTCTCTTATTTAGATAAATATTTAGCAAAAGATGTAATTTATTAAATTTTTCCATAGTGCTTTAAATAAAATACATATTCAAGCATGATTGGATTGGGTAGTTAATAGGTAAAAAGGAATTAAATTGTATGTTACTTGTATTAATGAAGGGCAAAGAGGAATCACCAAATTAGGTAAGTTAAAGGCCAGCCAGGAAATTATAGCTAATATGTGGAAGGTCCATTATATAAGCGGTTTCTGTCATATGTCCACTCACTAAAGATAGCATTTTCTTGGCCATTCATAGTTATTTCAAAAATACTGTATAAGGTTAGTTCGTTTATCTCTGTGGCATTTGCACTTGCCTGCTTAAATCTTCCCTCAGAGGTGGTCAAATTGATAACTAGAAGTTGTCGGGAACTACTGAGAAGCTCAAACACACTGCAATCTCTGTTAGATATGAAAAAGTCAAAGGTTCGGAAAAAGCAGATTATCAAAGTTGGACTGATTGGAAGCCTCTGAGCATGGCAGTTACATACCTCACAGGCAGTGGCTCTGAGTAGTGACTGTGGACAGACTGCCTGGATTCTATCCCCACACTTACCTGAACAAGTTACCCTCCTTATCCTCAGCTGACTCATCTCTATCATGGAGATTCTAGTATCTATCTCATAAGGTTTCTACGCAGAATGAAGACACAAGTGTAAAGCATACGCCTAGTGAAGAATTAAGCGTTCAATCTTTCAGTTACTGTTATTACTAAAATGTGGACAACCTTATACATAATAACTGTTGTCTTTTATTTTTATTTTTTGTTTCACTAGGAGGTGTCAGTAACTTTAACACTCAACTCCTTTTATTTGACTCAAATGAAAAATGTCTGAAGTAGTGATTTTTATAATATTTTCCAAAAGTAGAATCAATAAAAACATAGTTCAAAGTATCCTACAGTAAGCCCACTGCAGCAGTATATCCTATTCTTCTATTTAAGGCCTTTCTTAGTTAAAATAATGCTTTACCGAGAAAAAATTAAGCCAGTGTATTTTCACTAGAAGAAATAGTATTTTTTCAGAAAAAATCAGAAAATTACTTATTTTTATTGAGGTTAACATTGGTTTACAACATTGTATATGATTTAGAGGTATTTTTTTCCCCTAGATCCCCTATGTTCCTCCTGTGAGACCATCTGCTCTTTTCCTTTTTCCTTCTGACTTATTTCACTGAGCATAATCCCTTCCAGCTCCATCCATGTTTCGATGAATGGCTCTAGTTTGTCTTTTTTGATTGTTGAATAATATTCCATTGGGTCTATAAACCACATCTTCCTGATCCAGTCATCTATTTTGGGGCATTTGGGTTGATTCCAAGTCTTACCTATTATAAATAATGCTGCAATAAATATAGGTGTAGGAAAAAAAATCATCAACAACAAAAAAGACACAACAAAACAAAAATAAACAGATAACTACAAAACAGACATTCTTCAGGGAAGGGGGAAGGAAGGGACAGGAAGAGCACCATGGACTATGGTGACAGTGCACAGGTGGACTGGTGGTGGGAATTCTATGGGAACGACACCTAGAAAAGAAAGCAAACATTGTAAGAATAATAAAAAAAAAAAGATTAAGAAGTATAGAAACTCCCTCTTCAGGTGCTGTTACCACACCACACTGATGCCAAGACACCCATAGTCCACCACCATTGTCCACTCTGCTTCCTCCCTTCTTTGGTGTCCCCTTCCCTCTCTGGCGACCTGGTCTACAGTCAGATTTCTAGGGTTTGTTATTGGTTAGGCTTTATGTTATTGGTTTGACCCTTTTGTTCCCCTCTATAGTCCACATATAAGAGACACTATCTCACATTTGTCTTTCTCCTTCTTATTTATTTTGTTCAGCATAATCCCTTAAGGCCTGTTCTAAGAGCTAACCCAACATGTTACTCCAGGTCTCTAGTACTTAATGTATTGGCCCATGTTGATAGTGCACTTAAGAATTTCCTCTAGTGTGGGGAGATTATATTTCTTGTCATTTATGGCAACCTGGTTCATGGGAAATTAAACTTACAGATGAATAGAACTTTGTTTGATTTAGGAGAATAACACAGGGAACTGGGATTACTTGGCTGCTGGTTTCAGTTTTTAATTTACCACTAGGTATAACATTGGGGAACTTACTTTATCTCTTTGACACTTGGTTTCCTTATTTTCAGAGGTGTGAGTGAGAGTAATGCTTCACCCAGAATGCACCTTGAGGATTAAATGATTGAAAGATATATAAATTCTAAAGTCATATATGTTTAAAACCAATATTTATTCTAATCTACACATTTCTCCTTTATTATTCTGACTCTTGGCCAGTGCTTTCATAAGGGAAGAAGGAATATAGGCTATGATGCCCATCTGTCACAGATCAACCTAATACCTCCAGATATGAAAGTTCCATCCATTCATCCATCCACCCATCCTCCCCTCCACCCAATCGTCCATCCATCCATCCACCCACCCATATTCACCTATCCATCCATCCATTCACTCACCAGTCCATCCATCCACTCCACCCTTCATTTACTGAACACCAGCCATGTGCTGTTACTATGCCATACATCAAGGTTTCATCAATGGTATGGTTTCTTAGACACTTATGAAAATGTGGAGGGAGAAGAACTCAGCTTTTTAGGTTCCTTAATGTCTCCTTAAACCCAAGGAGTAAAGAGGTAGAAATACTAAAAAAAAAAAAGAATTATTTCAATGACATTGTTTTGGAGATTTTCCAAGCAGGATAATTATCTAAAATCAGGATGTCATTTATATCTCTAGTTTCTCATGCTTGTTAAAAACACTTTTCTTGCTGAAATGTTCATTGAGCTAAATTTCATCTAACATCTGGCCATTGTATAAATATAGCAATGAAAACATGTCTTGTTGCCTACACATTAGGTATAAATTTTGGAAATCCAATTAGTGTTTCATTCTTTCTGTGCATTTTTCCTTTTATTTTTCTTTAGCATCTAAATTAATTCTAGGCTCCTGGTTAGAACTATAAGAATTCAAATGATTAGCACGTATCTATCCACATCAAAAGACAACTGGACTGGGCCTCCCTGGTGGCGCAGTGGGTTAAACAACGCACTATGAAGCAAACCGCAGTCACTGTACCACTAGTTCGATCCCTGCTGCTGGCCAGGGAGGGGACCCACATGGCTTGGCATTCCTCTCCTGCCTCGCCCACTGCTCCCCTCAGCAGTGTGTTTCAGACAGTCTGCCTGTTCTGCTCCCCGCTCTGTTTGGTGATTCCTCTCACCACCCTGGACTCTGACCTGTACCCCAGCTCTTGTATGCATAAATAAATAAATCTTTAAAAAAAAAAAAAGACAACTGGACTGAGGTATAATTCTTTGTGATATTTCCTAAAAAATTGTAAGATATTTCTTAAGGTGTTATTCTTTCATGCAACAAGCTTCTCTTGAGTGAAATGTCATGCTCAGTGTAGGAGATTCAGAATAAATAAGACACAGTTTCAGCCTATAGTTTCAAGCTAGTAGGGGATACCATCACCTACACAAATGATTTCTCTACAATGTGAAGAAAGCTGTAAGAGAGGTACCTATCTACCTGGCCCCAAAGGTATCACTCACCACTCTTCTGGTCAGTTGCATACTACAGAAATGATTGATCCTCAATCCCTTCCCTAAGTGTCTAAAGTCTTTCAATATTGAAAAGTTCTTCAAACCAAGAACCCAAGGTGCCTACATTCTCCATCTGAATAGGTAGAATCTGCCAAATGCCTTAAGGATGGACATCTTTGTAGCAATACCATTCTCGTTTGATTCACAGTTGTTTAATTCCTTCACTTGTAGACTCACTATAACAATGGTTAATATTCAGTGGTCTATTTTGCATAGCTATGGATGTTTAGAATTAAGTCCACAGAACACAATTTCTCTATTTAAAAAATTTTCTTTCCCCTTCCCCCTTTGCTTCCACCCCACCCCTCTTCTTTCCCCCCACAGTATTTAATTGTTTATTTATCAAGAACTATTAATTCTTAGTACAAATATTCATCAGGAACACAAGTCATTGACAACATTCCATGGAAGTCAAGCCAAATAGATCCTTTTGTTTCAAGATCACTTTGCTCACTAAAAGAAAACCGCTTTCTTCATCTCCTCAAAATCTGTCATGGAATCAACATTTCTGTAGAAATCTGTATGCACCTTCATTCTTGGTTCAGCCTCAGCAAACCTAGAGAATCTGTAACCTCCAGGGATACAGTGATGCTCCAACAATATGAAATCACAGACACTGGCCCAGAAGCTTCACAACTGAGGTTTCCACAAAGCACTGGAAGTTGTGATAGGAAATACTTCCACCCACACGCTTCTGGTAATTTGCTCTATAGTCAGATTTCAAGTTATTTTTGTATTTGCTTAAAAAAAACACCCCACAATCTTTACTATCAACATTGGGGCATGTACAGTATATACTAAGCAGCCTCTCAAAAAATATTATATGTATTCCAACACCATTTCACTTGGTGTTGAGTATACTCAGAGAGATGAACCTTCTGTTCATTCTAAAGGATGCTCCTAAATTGCAAAAAGTATGAATGAATTTTCAAAGACAATGCTTACTTTTTAAAACACTCAAAAGTTTATTTGCACAAGCTTAGTAGTATGAGATACAATAACAGTCATGGAAGTCAACCATAATGCTAATACTTTAACAAATGACTCCAAATATTAGACATTACAGTTTAACTCTCAACATTAGCTCTAATGTTGAAATAATATTTCAGTTAATAAATAATTGTGAATGTAACCATATGTTCAGTTTATTTCCACCAGTTCATCAGGAATTAGAATTTTTGTGATTTGGGTCATAAAAGTGATAAATAATTGTTTACATCTTTTCATAAATTGCCTGTTTATTAATTAACCCTGAAAAAAAATCTAGAGAGATACACCAATAAGAAACATAAATTAGGCACATTTTTTAGCTGTTGGATTTCAACATAATGAGTAAAACCGTAACTGCTCTTAAATTTAATATTCCTTGCATATGTTATATGACATTTATTTGATATCTATTTTCATAGACAATTTTACCAGTTCATCTTCATTGCTGAAGAACTGATCTATGAATATTTACCTCAAGTTTTTTTGTTATTTTACTGTGTCCAAATTCTTTCATTACATTAATGCTTAGTAAAAAGGCTAATCATTTAAAAAAATTATAGCTGTCCTGGAGTAAAGTTCTATAATGCTATGGAAACACAAAATTTGTGTTAAAGAAAGTGAATTTTGTTACATTATACTCTCCAGATAGTAGTCAGATTTCCCCACTAATTTTGAAGCTATAAATGTATTAAGAAAGACAGAATTACTTCCAGGTATAAAATATTTTGAATTTGCATATCCTATAGTGCTATGCTGAGAATTTGCACTGATTTTCTATTATCTGATAAAGTTGTCAATTGAGCTCCCACTGTCATATTCAGTTGTCACAAAGGCAGTTTGTCAAAAGCTCACAACACACAGCGAGAGTGTCAATATTCTGCAGCAAAGGACCCCGTTAGATGAATCTCAGCTTTGATTTTGCTGCTCTATTTTGGGATTTTCTTGCTCATTATCAAGTTTCACCTGGTTAGTGAGTTGTCTGGTTTCACAGTCTAAGAATATTCTGTCTTATTTGGAATTTGACCTCTACTAATTAATCAGATTATGCTACTGTCATATATGTTATTCAAATATTTCTAACCTCCTTGTAAAATCTTCAAGACTGAACAGCATCTCTGTCTAGCACCAATCAACTGCATTAGAAAGAGCTGATAACAGAAGGTATAAGAACTTATAAAAAAACATCAAATGGCAGAAACAAAGTGTAGGAGTCTTAAATTTAGGCAACTCTGAAGGCAGCAAGAAAGATTTCCTTCTGATACAGAAGTTTTGGACTAAGAAAATGTCATCTTTAACAATGAAAACATATATCCAAATTCTGGGCCTTTTCTTAAGAAAGCCCTGAAAGATTTAAAAATGACCTCTTTGTACTCTTTTGACAAACTATATTCATTTTCTGTGTAGGGACCACCTTATAATTTGGGGGCACTGGTGGTACTTTTCCTTAGGGGAGAGACGGTTGGCATCATTTCCTGGCTGGGAATAATTCATTTATGTCCTTCTAGTTTTTCTCTCTCTGATCTCTTTTCTGTATATCTGTCAGCAGCTCTCTCCTGGGAGCAGCGCGATGCACTTCATTAATAAGAAGGGATTAAAGGAAAAAGCCCTAGTATCCTAATACACTTGGATAATTTGGTGCCATCCACAAGGCAATAGACCCCTGCTGCATAGATGTCATTAGAAAGGTACAATTTCATTACTTTTTACTGGCAGAGCCTTGAGTGAAATACAAAATATGTTGTCTCATATTCAGGGGAAAAAAGGGCTAAAGCTCTAATTCACTGCATGCCTCTAAAATATTAGAATGCAAAAAATATATTTTATGGTTTTTACATTTATATTGCCTTTCCTTAGCAGTCCTTGAAATCGTCTGTTATTGAATATTGAGCAAAGAAAATATTAAAAGAAAATTATTTATATTTTTAAATCCCAAATGAAATTTACATATATTTATTAACTACTGCACTGGTTTTGAATCCCTACTATGTGCTAGCATTCTGCTTGTTGCTTGAAGGCAGATTATAAAAACATCATTCACTTTTCCTTAAGCACTAACTTATTGAAAGCTATAATTGGGACTGAAGAGTGTAAAAGTGAGTATATGAGAATAAACCGTATGGCTGAATCAAAACAATTACAAGCCAGTAAATTGTAAGTGTATTCACAAGATCTGTTTAACTTTCCCTTGTTAACTTATTTCTGAGCTGATCTGTTGGTTAATGGTAAATGGCATTATATATTGAGTGGAACTACCCACAATATTAAGCTTGTAGAGGTCTATTGTGCAAACACTTGAAAAAAAAATGAACATAAACCATCCTTAAATTTATAAACTAGTTTCCATATATGTTGCCCCAGACAGGAAGTAATGTGCATCTCTAATAGGTGATCACACCTCTGTGAAAGGGGCCTGGGATTTAGATACCTGTGAAAAAAAAACTCCAGTGGCTCTTCCAGACACAACACGAGAGTGATGTTTCTGGGAATCTCTTACCTCACTTTCTTAGCACCGAAGGGGATTGGGTTTAATAGTGGTCCATTATCTCACTGCCACAGACACACAACTGCCATTAACACTAAAAAGTGGCACACAGTTGGAACTGTGCTTGGGAGAAGAAAGCCCTTGATTATCAGCTATTTACAAGCCACTCTTTGCAGTAATAGGTTTTGCTTTACTACTCGCTTTTGTTCAGTGAATTTGACATTTGCAGTTCTTTGTCTAAGATAAACACTAAATGGTAAAGATGCTAAAAACTGGGGTGTCTAGAGAACATTCTACTGATGTAAGGCAAAGCTGTACAGGAAAACAAACTATTTTGACAAATAAATGAGTCAGTAACAAAAGCACTTTAAAAATGGGTTGTTTACACTATTCCTACACATGAAAGATTGGTCATTTGTTTTGAATACAGAGTGCTCTGATGTCTTCACCCTGTCATTCTGCAACCACATTGTTTCTCCTCTCCGAAGCATTTAAATTCATTAAACTGTTCTTACACGCACAGTGAAGATGATGAACAAATGTCATGAGAAAGGACAGAGTGGCAGAGAATGGGACTGAATGACATTTTCTAGAGTGAGCAGAGTTTCATAAGCAACAAAAAGTCATGACTCAACTAGTTATGTCTTGTTATCAAAAATATGTCTCAGCTAATGTTTAAATATAATTAACCAAAATTACAAATAAAACCCCCAGTTTTGCCAATAAATTATAAAAAAGTAAGCGAAGTGTTAAATGGTTAAATGCTTAGATTTTTAACCTCCTGTGGTAAAATTGAGAATGTGCACTGAAAACAGATCACTATTTGATACTAGAATTCAGATTTCCTCTTTCTTACAATTTTTATATGATGGTCACTTTTTTCAACCTCCATGAGATCTTACAACTCTGTCCTGAATTTCAATAGGTGTCCTTTATGACTCAGATATTTTCCAGGTGGAACTAATAAATATGCTGGGTTCCTGAACATTCTTCAAATTTCTGGGCTTTAGTTCCACATTACATTGAGCACTGAGGAAGAGGAAGGAATATCATGAATTGGAATTTGGGTTGAAAGTTGGGTATTTGTTATATAAATGGAAACAATTTACTAGCAATGACCTTTGTTAATTGGACTTTGCCGAGGGAGTTTGTAAATAGGAATTGCCCATAAAAGAACTTGCTCTGTCTCCATTCTTGGATGTGCACGACTCTGTGACAGACCGTACTTTGTTTTTTGATAAAACTTGATTAACAGACTCCACACCCTAATGAGGACTGACAATACCAGTTTTGTGGTAGTGGAGAAAAAAGCTGCATGTTATGTTCACTAGTTCTGTCAGGCAAGACAATCAAATCTTACAACATATTGAAATTGATTATGGGTGAATGGCAACCAGGTAAACTAGAGATATATTTGCTTTGGGGATATTTTACCAAGATTTCTCTTTTAAATGGGGTCTCTTCCCATTCCTCCTTGCTACACGATGAGATATTTGTGGCTTAGCTTGAGTAACATGATAAGAAGCAGCAGCCTGTACATTCCTAACTTATAACAAATCTGTTTCCTTAATGGGTGGGAGGAAATCTGAGGACACTGGTAGGGGTTCTTGTCTGTTTTCAGTGCTATCTTCTAGTCATACGGAAGACAACACCTCTCCCGATGGGTCCTTCCCCTTCTTCTCTTCGCCCCGGTCGATGTCAATCACATGCATGACTCCAGGTTTTAGAATTAAGTCATCAGTCTCTACCTGACTTCTGTTGTCCTCCACCTCCATGTAGCTCCCTTTGGTCTGCTGGGCAGCTTTGCTGAAGGCCTCTTTAAAACGACGCTTGAGTTCAACATCCGGACAGAAGACATACTCGTAAAGGCCACCAGCAAGGACTGCTCCTATGATTGGTCCAACCCAATATATCTGGGATGACAGAAGAGTGTAGAGTATAAGTAGAGAACAAATGTTCCTTTAAACAGTGCATGGGTATAGAAATCAGCTGGGTTAAACTATGAGTGCAAATGTGTCTTGCAAAAAACAGAATTGAAAACAAAATAAAATCCATCAAATCCAGATCAGAATTTTAGATGTTGCCTTGTAAGCCTTGAATAGACAATAAGAAAAAACTGTTCTCTTTCCTGTTTTTATTAATTACATTCTTTCCATTTTCTGATAATCTTTAAAGGTAGTTCCTTTCTAGTGGTACTAAAAATTAAGTGGACACTAAGAATTCTTCAACTAAAATTTTAAGTAAAAAAATATGTCCTGTAGGGTACATTTTTTCTTACAGTTTTCTTACAGTTGCCATCTTACATTAGCTTTCTGACTAATCACGGTTATACTATGGCTGTTATTTGTAGCTTTAACTCTTCTTCAGTACATCATGAAAAATGGAATTCCACTACTTAGTGGTTTTGGTGAATGCTTACATCAACTTCCTAAAGCTTAATTTATTCATCTGTAAAGTGGGATCATATATGTCATATATATGTCATAGTTATCAGGGTTAAGTTGCAATGATACTTGTAAAGTACTTAATAGTTTCAAAGTAACTGAACCACTTTTTATCCTAGACAATTTAAAGATGAATGTGGTGAGATTAGGGATAAATCCCTTTCCTTATGTTACAGGCTTTCTCTTTCTAAAACTTAGTGATTGATTAAATTGGAAATCTCATGGTTTGATTAATACTTTTCTTGCAGAGTGCTTTCATCTGTCTCATTCATAGGATGGCGTCTTGGCAAAAAGACCTATACGGAGTTTACGATTAGTTTAGCATAGTTGAATTATTGAGAATTAGATAGTAGAAGCTTATTACTTCCACAGGATGAACATTCAATATATGGAAGCTTTTATTATATCACTTATGTATTTGAAAAAACTAAGTTTTGAGTTTGAATAAACTTCAGTATCTACTTTAGAGCACATGTGGGCCATAGACTATCAGACATTCATTCAACTGATTCATTTGGACAACAGAAACCTGCTTATTGAACACTCCCTCTAAGCTGATGGTATATTGTACTTTTCTTACGTTAACTTATTTAATTCTAACAATAAACTTTGAAACAGATATTAATATCCCCATGTTTTGGACAGGAAATTGACAGGAAATTTGGACAGGCAAAACACTCGTGTAAGATTTCATGCTTAGCAAGTGTTGAGCTGGGATTTTCAGGTCTGTCTGACTTTAAATCTCTTTTGAAACATTCTAGTATGGTGCACGATGGGACACTTATCTCATTTGAAAAAAATCATTCAGGTTTCTGACTTAAAACACTCTAGAAATTAATCACACTTGGCATCCTCATTGCAAAATCTAAAGAAAATTCAAACTTTAAACTGAAGTTGAACATCTGTACTTAACAGGGAACACACTTGTAAGTGGCTGGTAAGAACCACGCTCCTTATCTTGTGTGAAGGAAACCATGTGAGACTATATTCTCCCAACCGCCCTTTCAAAACAAGAGTCCTCCTCTAAATGTCTTTGCTCTTGTTCCTTTAGAAGATCTCCTTAGATATGTTTAACTACACGAAGGCAAAGAAAGTTTGCTAAATAACTACATTTTTCCAAAATGCCTATGAAGAAGACATTCAACTCATTTTTAAATGGATCCAAATCTTAAAAAACATATCTCAATTTCAATTCCAGAATGTCATAAGCTAACTTTAAAAACATAAAGGCAAAGAATTTTTATTCCTGAAAAGAATTAAAATACAGAAAGTATAAAGAAGAAAATGAAAATGTCATTACACTACACAAAAATTTCATTAAAACTTGGACGTTCAAGTTATAATTATATTTTCTATTAGTTCTAAATTTCACATGCCACATCTACAATGTGGACATTCATTTTCAGTAAGATTACGTTTGTTAAAAAATAGTCACCGGGGAAACATCCTATTTAATCAGTTAGCTAAGAATACTGGTTGAATTTTAACTACTTTACTACAACGAACAGAAATTAATGAAAATATTTCATTCACATGTTAAAGTCTCATAAATTAAATCAAAAGTTGTACTTTTTCTAAGTTTAATTATAAAAATAGTTTGTACTTAATAAGTCATACTAAAATTCGTACTTTTATCAGAAGGTCTATATATTACCCACTCAAGATTTTCATTCTTGTTAATGTGGCAAAAGTTTTGAAATATAAATGAAAATATCAGTGGCCGAACAACCACTCTCATGGATAGTGCTTCTGACTAAGTTTTTGTATGGGGCAGGGGTCTAAATCTTGCTTTGAACAATGATTTTTCATGCTACCTTTAAATGGTGGGCACATTTTTCTTAAAAGTGAATGCACATTGTAGTCATGCAATTTCTTCTCATTTACTGTGTTCCCCATGGTTGAGTGGATATGACTGGGTCAATAACCACTGTAGCAGGAGGTTAAAACACAAGTGACAGATTCTGTCATATTCTTAAATTAAAAATAAAAGTCATTAAATCGCATTCACAACATATAAATAATAAGTTAGCCCCATGGAAACTGGCTTACCTATACCATGTATTTTTATTAGCTATTATAAGTTAGCATGTGAATGGCTTTCAGAACTGCCACTTAATTCATTTAAGGGATTTAAATTTCTTTGTTCTAAGAAACAATTGAAATAAAATTGATTGTGATATTTAAAAATGGATACCAATGCTCTCTGGAAGCATTGCCACCACATTAATAAGTAGGTTAGGTGTGAGATTGAAAAATGTGCCTTTTCTGAAAGTCATTTATTTTCCTGGCTATGGTTAGGGTGATAATAGCGGAAGCATTTGCACCATTTATTCCTCACCATCTGCAGTTCAAATGCTTCCAACTCACATACTATTAACTGGGTTCATGCTTTTGTAAACAAAAAAGATAAATATTTTTGTTATGGACAGTGCTTTCAAGCTTTTCTTTTCTTTTTTTTGGAAACATAAGTATATTTTCTACTATGGTGAGGAAGGTTTTACTTTCAAATATTTAAACACCATATTCACTGCACCATCCTGATTTTCACAGGCTTGTTCCACCTAGCCTACCTCCATGTACCATACACTCTGCAGCAGTCTAACAGATACAGTGCCCAGAGCAAAGTAAAATACCATAGCTGAAGGCCCGGAGCAGGTATAAGATGAGGTGTTTTTCAGCAGATTGGTGTTAGTCTCTCCCTTGTCTTTATGAAGGAGATAGGAAAGTTGGAGAGGTGTCAAGATTGGGAGAAATCAAGAGGAACTGTGAGCAAGATAATGAGAAAGACAGGAGCTCCCTCCTCAACTGTAGGAAGAATGAAAATATGGACGGAAAGGTTACCCAGTGGTTTTCCCAGTTTCCCATGATAACTGCAGGTCCGAATGATCGGGCGGGGTTCATGCTAGCACCAGTGTAGTTGATCTGGAGGGAAAAGAAAACAACTTCAGGTATTGCTTAAACTGGGCTACTCACTAGTATCAATTTGCTACTGTTTGCAATGGTAACTAACCACGCAACTGTTAAGTTAGTAGCCATATCAACATTCTTACCACCTAGTTAGCAAAAAAAATCATCTAAAATGGACAGTTGTGCATGTGAAAGAACTACAGTTCTAAAACACATCTTCAGAGCAGCTGTAGGGAGAGAAGAGATGAAATTGATCAATTATTTAAATGAACTTGGAGACTTACTGCAAATAAATGTCCAATCGCTACAGAAAATCCAATTGCTAAAGCTACCGAGCCAGTGACATCAGTCCGTTTGGAATCACAGCTGGCAAAAATAGTAAACACCAACTGAAATGTGATTATCAACTCCACCAGGAGCCCGTGACCAGCGGTGAGATTTCCATGAACCTAGAAAGAGAGAAATACTCTATCTGAATTGAAACAAGAGTGTATTTTGCAGATTAGCATGTCTGTGTGAAAGGCATATTTCGTCTCTGTAAAAACTGATAGCTAATTCTATTTCACCCTCAATAGAGACACAACCCCTTCCCCCCAAAATGAGGAGTACATTTTCACTGATTTGGATTATCACAGATAATGAACTACTCTTACAAGGAGTTTATGCCAAATATCCTTTTCTACAAACAAAACAAAATGTGCCACACTGCACTTAACTGTTAAAAGAGCTTGAGAATCTTCTAATTTTATAAGGCAATGATTAAATCCATTAATTAGGTTTATATTAATAAATATTTCAATTAAAATTTAAACCATGTGTGGTTTTTTTAATCAATCTTGGTGCTGAGCTAACAAGTGATATTCCTAATCAGCTAAGAACAAAACTAGCATCAAATGCCAACTTATTGTTTGAAGTGTGGCCCTTGATGCAGATCATTTTAAATCTCAGGAACATGAGAAGAAACAAAATTATTGCTTCTGCTAGTGAACCGGCAAACTAAATATATAGTCAGTATAGTCACTGACATGAGACGAAAAAAACCCACGCAATTTTTGTGTTGCCCAGATTTAATAATATTCAAGTCACTCAACAATGATTTCATATGGATGCATTCAATATATCTGCAATTAGTTTCCACCCCTATAAAAGAATCATCAGAAATACCCTGTGAATAAGTTAGTAATTTTAGGAAGATCTCTCAGGACCCCAGAGTGTCCTATAGTAAAGCCAGCAAGAAGCCTAGAATCCTTGTTTGAGAGTAAGATGCTACCGTGGTGACGCCCAAGCCCCCCACCACACTGGGAGGGGTGACGAGGTAGAGAATCCCCGCTCCGATGATGGCGCCCAGGCACTGGGCAGCGATGTAAAAGATAGACTTGGCGATGCTTATCTTCCTGGTGCACACCATGGCCACGGTCACGGCAGGGTTGATGTGGCCACCACTGATGTGGCCGAAGCACTGCACCATAGTTGCAATGCTGAGTCCAAAGCAAAGGGAGATGAGAACCATGTCCACAGGTAAGGGGTTTTCCATGCCGCCCCAGTTGATGGTGGAGCCCAGGCTGAGGAGAACAAAGATGAGCATAGCCAGGAATTCTGCAGTGACTGCTTTCCAGAAAGCTTGAGTCCAGACCCCTTTGAAGGCCACCATGATGCTCTCTCTTCTACACAATGGCCTGCACTTACTGAAAAGGAAAACAAACCAGCATCAGCAGCGACCACATTGAGTTTATGACTGTAGATGAGAATGGCCCGGTCTGTAGTCTTGTCCTTCAGTGGGGAGGGCTTCTCAAAAAGAATGCTTCTGGAACATCTCTTTAATTAATTAATTGTCAGGCCATTTTATTCTTATTGATTTAATATAAATTTTAGACACAAATATACTTATGTTTATATAAATATTTAATGTTCTAGTCCTTTGATTTACTATTCAAAGAACACCAGTTTCAATGGAAAATCATCTGCATCCTTTCTAGAAAGGAAAATGTCTTCATTTCCTTAAAGCATTAAGAATAAAATATATTTCTCTTGTTAATTCCCTCAGGGCAAATTTTCAAGTTTCAATGTACTTCTTATATGACATTTATATTTGGAACTTAAAACAACAAAAAAGGGGAAGTCTTCTTCAGTTGTGTAGTTTATTGCTGAAAATAGATTTGTTGAGTGGGACTTCCCCACTCCTTGCTCCCAGTGGAGATAGATACTGGATGAAGGGGAGCCCTGCTAGGAAGTGAAGAAAGTGGAAGTCTATCTCTGGAGAGGGGAAATTCCTTGGGCTGGGGAGCTGACGCAGTGGGAACTAGCAGGCCCTGAGTTGGGTCAGGGACATTGCCTCCCTCTCCCCTGCCAGCAGGGGGAGTCCTGGAACCAGCCAGTTAAGAGATGCTGCAGTTGCCCAGATCCAGCCCTGTGGTGCTGCTACATGTCAACCTCAGGTCCCAGGGGAGTCTGGAGCACCTTTGGAGGCCATGGGTGAGTGGGTCAGTCTCAGATCTGTGCCAGGCTCCAGGGCAAAAGCCAGGTAGACAGACAGAAGCAGCCCATCAGTCTGGGGCCCTCCACCCTCTCTATTGAACCTCCCTGTACCCCCACCACACCTTATAATGTCTGTCCTCCTCACCTGAGAAGGTTGTATCTTGGCTTCTGTGATGCTTCTACAGTGTTAGGGGACAGTGCCACCTCATGCCTGTCCCTCAATCAACTCTGACTTTACCCCTCAAATAAACTTCTCCAGAGAATTCCTGGAGATTGGTGCATGACAGCAGCATCCCATGCACCCTCTCCAAAGCACAGGTGACAGTGGATAGGATTAGGGCAGTGGAGTAAGGAGGTGTGACTGTGAAGGCTGTGGGCCTTAGAACAGAAGGCTTCATGGAAAGTGGTTTTCTCTAGTGGCTTCTTGATGTCCTTCTCTCCTGCTCCTCTTCTCATGAGAATGTGTGTGTGTGTGTGTGTGTTAGGCAGCAATGCAGGAGCCACCGAGATGAAAGCCATCTTTCCCTCTGACCTGTTTTCCTACTCGTCTGTGCATCTCTGGACCTGAGTCGGGATGGGAACTGAGGATATTGATGTCAACTGCTCATCTGGCAAGATATGACTAAGATTCCCTTGGGAGAGCAGTTACCCCAGTTACTCCATTTTTCAAGCCACGTTTTCTTATCCTTTGTGGGGACAGCTACCAGCATGAAGGCGTGCAAAGGCAGTTGGCAGAGACTCGTTACACAGAGGGCTACGAAAATGGTTAAATACCAGTAGCAAAAAACCCAAACACTTCAACAGACTAGCATTATTGCCACTCTTCCTGCTGAAAGTGGGGGACATCCCCTGGCCCCTCCCCAACCCAGCTCACATCACTCATTGCTCCCAGGAGCCTGGGTTCTGGATGGGCATAGGGGACTGCTGTCCCAGAGGGTTACAAGGACTCTGGCTTGACCTTTAGGCTTTCAGCTCCACCTCTGGCTTGCTATGAGCTTTGCTTCAGAGTTGGAAAGAGAAACCCATTTTCTGCCCAAGCGCATGTGGGGAACAGCCAGCTCTAGCGCCTGCTGCCTGAGCAGACTCCTCCACGCAAATCATGCAGTTATGAAAAGAAACCAGCTGGGAGGATAACGACATCCTATTCCCTTAGGAACAGAAAGTAAAAAGACAAAAACTGTACTTGGAAGGAGGCGAGGCAGGCCCTGGGAGAGACATTAGAAATATCCCAAAGGGGGAGAAACTCAAAGAACTCACAAATTGAAAAGGAAGTTCTGAGGGGCCCTCTGTGCTCGGTTGCAGCCCTCGGCTGTAGCTGGGATGGCAGAAGGTCAGGTGCCAGCACAGAGAAGTCTTCTGTGGCCACATTTATGGGAAAAAGGCAGAGGAAAAGCCGGAAGCTAAGGACACCAGGTGGGCAGGAAGAGTCTGGCTCTTTTTCAGCAGCACCCGGAAGGGGAGGGGAGCCCTGAGAAAAGGCCCCTGCCTGGTTGCAGCCCCTCTTCCCTGTTTCCGCAGATCCCCCCACTCTCTCCTTGCCCCTTCTCTTCTACATCTGTCTGCCTCTCCAGAGACCTGATTTAAGGAACTCAGTTGCTCTTTCAGGTTCAAATTTTCATCAGCCAAAACAATGAAAACAACAACCCTCCTCGACTAAATACACTCCTTAAGCTTTTGGGAAAGTCTACAATATCCGATCTCCTTCTGAGCAGAGTGCGAGCCTTAGCTATGAACCCCGTTTTCTTAGACGTACCTCTGTCCTTACAAGTGCTTGCCCCTGTCACTATCAGCAGTCTCTTTATGTGTCCACACTCCCTGGAAACGTAGCAACACCATTTGTTTTGCTTCTCTTGCTCTAGCACAAAGGGGGTTTGTTGCTGTGACGGGGTGGGGTTGCCCTGAACCGTCCGGACGCGTCACTTTCTAGCTGAACACCCCGCCTGATCCCCTTCTGGACAGTCGAGCCTCGGGGTGAGTCATTTTTCTCATGAAAAATCCTGCAGCTAGATTGACCTCCACAGCTTCACTCTCCTCGAAACAGGGCATGAATAACCAAAGGATCTAGCCACAAAGCATCCCTTTCCTTCTACCTTCTCTAGCTGCTCTTCTGATCAAAAAGAACTACCCACCTGCCTTACAGTTTCCTTCTAAGTTTCTCCCTGAGAAGGCACAAATATCTGCAATAAAAAAAACCAGAGTTTCATCTTTGGGCCCTAAGCTTGTTCCTTAAGGCAAAGAAGGACTTACCCCCACCTCCTTGCTGCGGGTCTGTCACTCATGCCTTCCCTGGCCAGAGTGCAGCTGCATAGCTGGCCCCACGGCTCCCAGTGCAAAGGGAGTCAAATTACGGCCACTTGTCTGATTGGGTTTTTGGAGTCTAGGGGTGGAAAGATTTTGCACCATGTGGCAATTGCTAAGTTATATTTGAACTTGCAATAACTTTCCTCTACCTGATCACTAGAGGCACAGGGCATTTCAGGAATGCAAAATGTTTGCTTACATTATGTTTCATTAACTCGTAATCTTTGAAAAGGAGGACTTCCCCAATCTTTGAGATGCTGGGGATATATCGTGTTTGGTTCTGTGTTGTAATTGCAATTGGGCAATGATCAGAACGTAGATTGAAGGGAATTGGGATCTAGGCTGCAGGGCATTTGTTTTGGGGTGGCGAAGTATTCGGTGAGTTCTTCTTGCAGTTTTTGATCTAAGATGCAGCATTTCAAGTCCCAGCAATACAAGCAGGTCCATCTGTAGCAAGGGCAGCACTGATGTGAATATAGAGAAATAAGGAAAATAGAAAAAAAAAAAAAGGTGCTCACCTGACTGTTATATTAATAATAATTACTGGATAAGAAGTAGCAAATTTAAAAAATGTAGTGGCTTTATGGGGACAAAATTATTGGTAACTGTAGGTAAATTTACTAACCAGAAACCCAGGGGCAGGAATGACCACATCATTTGTGGGATCCAAAGGAAGGCAGGATCCCCTTTTTGGAAATGACTAAGAATTTCAGGTTGGGACAGCAGGACAGCAGATAAAGAGAGGCGGTCCTTCTAAATGTGGGGCTTCTTGCAAGTGCATATGCTGTGTGCTCACGAAGGCATCCTGACCTAAGGATTTGGTGAGCTTCAGAAAGTCTGAGAATTAGCTGCTCATATCACCATTTCACTAATTTATTTTTCTTCAACTGGATCTCAGGCACATAAATTGAAATAATCACAATCCTTAGTTTATGACACTCTGTCACCCTTGGTACATATATATGGTTCCTTATAAGCTAATCACTAACTTGTTAACAATACAATAAGCATCTTTGAAGTCAACACCTAGAACTGTGATAGTAACTGACATTTACCTGTGGGTTCCTTCCCATTCCTGTCTTGCCTCATCACCTACTATCTCATTTCAAATTGGGTTTATTTTCAGAAGGAAGTGTGGCAAGAAAGAAATAGCGAAGAGTCAAGAGAAACTGTTACACGTTCACATCGCAGTTGCAGTTTTGTGTTTTCTTATCTTGTTTGGTTATTTGAGACTAGGGAATGGATGAAAAGAAAATCTCATTAAAAAGAGGAGTTAAAATGTTGAGTATGAATTTCAGAGCACTTGATTACTGTTTCAAGCCTTCTCAGATAGCAAAGATTGTTTTTACAGCCTTAAGAATGTGTTTGTACCTTGATGCTTGTCCATGAGTGGCTTTGGTGTTTTAGAAATAGGAAAGAGTAAATTCTGATGAGAAAGGGGTAATTGATAGGAATCAAAAAAAGAACACTTAAAACATTTCATGATGATTTTTAAAGTGGTTTTGCCATTCAGATTTTAGAATGAGCTTTTGAAAAAGGTGCAAACATTTCTTTAGAAAACTTTGACGTTAAGGTAGATCTGCTAAACGTAATTGCTCTGACTTTAAGAACATGGAGTTTAAAGTGCTTGTGAGAGCTGTGAACCCAGGGGACGAGTGTAATTTAGGGTCTTTCTTGTGAATGAACCCTGGAAGCTACAGCAGCATTCCCTAGGGCTACTGGTCAGTGGGGACATTTTTCAGGTCCAATCTTTGCCAGTTGTCTTAGGCTCATTAGCATTCACTCTATAATCTTAGCAGTTCCCGTCACCATTTCAAAAAGTGCCAACAGCTCTTGGTTACCATAGTTTCTTAGACCCTTTCCCTTTCTTCTGGCTGGCTGATCACTGTCCCGATAGAATGTGTTGACAGTCCAATTCCTAAGGGACAGTTGTTCCCATCAAAGGAAGCACCACCCTAATTGGCACCAACTCATATACTTATTAGAGCACTCAGCAGAGTGGTTTATATTGGCCAGGGATTAACACTTTGTCTCCTGGAAGTAATTTTTCTTATTAAGTACTACGAATTATATAACCTTTTTTTTATTTGAGACCCTTTGCCACACCTTCTACCCTATTTAATAACCAGCTATTAGTCTGACATTTTTTGGACTGGGGACAGACATTTCCAGCAGGATTGTCTCTGGTGAAGTACATGTAATAAGATGGTGGGAAAAAAGCAGCTAATATGCATGTGTGGTGACGGTGTGAGCAATACATGGAGGAAACGCTGGTGAATATAGTAGTAGATTTTAGGTTGATCTTTTTTGAATTGGCATGAGACTGGATCTAAATGGGATTTGGAATCAATTTTTTTCTATAGTTTAAGATGGTCAAATTCATTCAAAAATGGACTAACACATTTCCATGGCTTTTCTTACTATATAGTGTGAAAATCTGCAGGGGAGGATAGCAACATAGCAAACTGATTAAAAGTCCCTCTATGGGGCCTCCCTGGTGGTGCAGTGGGTTAAGCAACGCACTGTGAAGCAAACCACAGTCACAGCAACACCAGTTCGATCCGTCGACAGGGAGGGGACCCACATGGTGTAGCAGACCTCTCCTGCCTCGCCCGCTGCTCCCCTCAGCAGTGTTTCAGTCAGTCTGCCTGTTCTGTTCCTGGCTCTGTCTCTGGTGAATCCTCTCACCTCCCTGGACTCAGGCCTGTACCCCAGCTCTTACATGCATAAATAAATAAAATCTTTTTTTTTTTTTTAAAGGAAGGTTTATTTATTTATTTATGCATACAAGAGCTGGGGTACAGGCCAGGATCGTGGGAGGTGAGAGGATTCACCAGACAAGAGTGGGGGGCAGAACAGGCAGATCTACTGAAGCACACTGCTGAGGGCAGCAGCGGGCACAGCAGGAGAGGTCTGCTGCGCCATGTGGGTCCCCTCCCTGGCCGGAGGCAGGCAGGGATCGAACTCATGCTGCAGTGACTGTGGTTTGCTTCATAGTGTGTTGCTTAACCCACTGCGCCACCAGGGAGGCCCTAAATAAAATCTTAAAAAAAAAAATCCCTTCTATGTTGGACAACCTTGTGAATTTTCTGTTGAGTAGCTTCAGGAAGTTGAAGGTCAGTGACACATGAAGGAACTGAGGAAAGGATATGAAGATTATCAGAAGTACTCAGCACAAACTCATTGACATACTTTGCTTGTGAATATTTGATTTGACTTGTTTTCCTTTGGTGCTGATGTACAGCTTTGGGATTTGTGAATGCCTTCTCCTATCCTTACCTCCAGAATTTTTATTTTTTCTTCATGTGACCAGAAATTGAAGACTCAAACAAAAGCACTAAATGGCAGTTATGCCTCAGTACTGGACAGGAAGCATCTCCAGGCTGGAAAGACAGATTCAATCACAACTCAGATCTTAATTTGCTGTTCATAAATCTCAGCATCATGAATTCTGCCCAGAGCAATCATGTATCAGGATGTTCATTAGAAATAAACAAATAAACAGAACAACAACAACAGAATCAGCAAGTATAACACCACAAACAGGGTCTTAATGGAGCTTTGTTCCCTTGTCAAAGAGGTGTCATCTTATTGTTATAATTCAGAGTGGATTCCAGAAATACAGATCACCACTAAATGACTAAAATGAAAACAATGATCAAGCAATGGAAAGGAACCAACGTGTTTGACTTGGTTGCCTGTTCCCAGTGAGGTGAACTGAGAAAATCTGGGTGTTTTCAATAACCATGGAACCTGTCAGAAATCAATCCTTCCCTTGCTCCCTCAAGCCTCATGGTCCAGATTGCCCCATTTGGTGCAACAGGCACATTTTCCTTGACTTAGCTCTAGGCAGACTCTGCTTTGGCTAGGGAGTTGTACTCCTCTGACATTTAAGGCAGGAATTCCCTGGGAAAATAGTCAAGAGATACTTTTGGTGCTGCTGGCAGGGCACCAAAAGGTTTAGGGTTCCCCTCTCTAGGCGAATGGGAAGAGCGGAAGGGAGGGAGGGAAAGAGAAACAGAAGGACTTTATTGAGTGACTGTATTTCATCTGAAGCTTGTACAAAAAAGCAGAAATGTGGCTGGATGACTGGATACTCTTCTTACCCCTTATCTCTTACCTAGATACTCTGACAGAGTTAGGTGGGGAATTAAAACTGCCTGGACTTCCACATTAGGAAATCAGGTTTTTGGGGGAAACAAAGTAATTTGGGATCTAATGGGTTTGACAAAGATGGTTGAAATGGTCAAATATCTTAGTCTGTAATAGCAATAGTCCAAACTTTAAATTAAATTGAACATATTAAGTACTAAATCAACATCTTGGTGGTTACTATCAGTTGTAATCATATAGAAAGACTCAGATCCTCAGATTTAGCCAGTTAACAAAAATATTCCCAATTTTAAGGGAAGAGCAAGATGCTTAAAGTTCTGTGCACAAGGAAGGCTGTTACGGGAGGAGTAGACCAAAAAACCAGGCAGTTAGAAATGCTTTTAAAATAGTGCTCTCAGAGACAGAACATTTTCTCAGGGGCAGAAATGGTTATAGTGAATGACCACACAAAAAAGTAACTGCCAAGTTATTTAAGAATTCCCTAGGATAAACCTAATAATTCAGACAAAACTTTCTCTCTTGCTTCCTTCCTAAATGACCATATGTCCTTCTCTAACTTCCACCTTTTTCTACGTTCATAGAATTGGTAAAAGTCTACATCTGAAGAAATTCATAGGTTTCTAGGAGGTGTTGTATCTCATGGATGACCTTGCCTTACTAAATGTTCTATTTCTAGCTCTACCTGGAACTGTTGCCAACTTAGGGGAACACGCCATGGCTATAACTCATCAGCTCCTCATCTTCAATCCCCTTTCGTTTTTCTGCCACACAATTCTTTGATTCATCTTTAAACATTCAATATTTATTTCTTCCATGAAGCCTGCCAATCTCCGACTGAGTACTTCTGGGAAAAATGCCATTGAGAAGTGATAATTTTACAAACTTGTCATTTCCAACCTACACTGCTCCTCAATGTCACTCAGCAATCCTGTAGGCCCAGAATCACTTGTCTTTCTATCTCCAGTCAGGAAAGAGATGAAAATTGCTAGTAGTCATGGACCTTAGTTTAAACAGAAAATGGCTGGCTTTCTTAAGCAAAGTAGACTCTTTTGAGAGGATATTGAGGCTCAAGGGATTGGAAGGAAGCTAAAGAACAAGTTTGCAAGCGGTAACACTGGGCAGCCCCAGAAGCTGGGGCAGGAACTGTGTGTTGGCTGCTGGGATGGTCTTGAAGGTTGTTGTGAATCACTGCTGCAAAATGTAAAATCCCAGGAGGAAGCACGATGTCATTGCATCAGAGAGAGCGAGATGGCAGCTACAGAGGGTGAGAATCACTAGGAATTCTCCTACTATTGGTGCACAAGAGGTAATAATGATGGCTGCTAATGCTTTCATATGGTTATCCTTACCCTCCTTGACTCCCTGTATTCCTCGCACCATTCCCTCTCCTTTTTATTTAATGGGATTGTATTAGTCTGTGAGTGCTGCCATAATAACATACTACAGACTGGCAGCTTAAAGGGCAGAAATATATTTTCTCACAGGATAGAAGTCCTGTCTAGATAACTCAGAACTGGTTCTTTTAATATTCAATTTAGGTTTCACTTTTTCTGTAAAACCTTCCCTTCCCCTACAATTTTATTTCTCATTTCTTCCATAGCATTTCCTACAAAAGCTTTGTACTGCTCTAATTTCCAAATATGTCAATATCAAGTTCCTTTCATCTTTCCTCAAAAGAGGGGGTTACTTGAATAAGGAGGTACAAAACTCAAGGACCTTATAACCAGTATTTGGCAACAAATACCATGAATTATATATGAGATTTTGAAATAGGGTTGTATAAGTTATGATTACGTTGTTAATCAGTGGTTTACATCTTTATCCCTAACTCAAGAAACAAATTCCTTAGGACAGAGATTATATGTTTTTTGTTAATGCAACTCTGGGAAATAGAAATGGTCATTATATTTTGGTTGGCTGGATGAATAAATGAATGAGGAGTTTACAAAAGTGGTTTCATGTATTTTTCAGTATTTGTCAGTTAAGCAAGAATGTTACTTAGCTCCTTCAGATAAGTATTAATGTAGAGTTTAAATGACCTGGAAGGTCAGAATTTAATCAAAACAGATTTATCATGTTAAGTTTTATACATAATTAAAATAAAAATTCTGTTTATTATGGGACTGTTGCTGCTTTTTAAGCATAGTCATTCTTTCAGGGTACAGGTGTATTCTTTCATATATTATCCCATTTATGTGACAGACTTTGCTAATGCATCTGTTTATTTCTGATTTTGCCTTGATAGATTATATTGATGTCTAAATTTGTTCATTTCTTAAAGGTTATTGAGTTTATTGGCATATAGTTGCTCATAGAAATCTGTTATGATCCTTTGTTTTTCATTACTATCCATGGTATTTTCTTCTATTTATGTTTCTGTTTATTGCTTTCTCTCTCTTTTCTGTTAACTTAGCTGGAGGTTTGTGTATATTGTTTATCTTAAGAAAGAACCAACTCAATTTAACTGAATTTTTTTGGCATAGTCTTTTTTTTAATCTCTATTTCACTTATGTGTTATTTCTATTAATATTTGTTCAAGGGTTTTACTGGTTAGTATATGATGGGCTCTTTGTGTGACCCACTGGATGGTCTGGCTTTCTGTCTCATTTTGATGGGCCACATTTTTACTCTGCTCTCCTCCATGTTACATGTCTTAGGTGTTTGTTGCCTCTCTGTTAATTGTTTTGTCACTTTATAATAGCCCCTTTAGAAAATCTTCATGTGTAGCTTAGTGTTGATAAAATCTAATTTTTGCTTTTGAGTGACGCTCCATATTCTTTCTTCTGTCTTGAGTAAAGGATTCTGGACTAGAGGTCTTTTTCTTCAAGTATTTAAATATCTCCTTGCAGTTACTTTATGTGTGTAAATATTTCTACTGATAAGTCCACCAATAGTCTGACTGGTAGTCATTTATAGGTTATCCTTTTTTCTCTTACATTTTTAATATTGTGTCCTTGTCATTAGCTTTCAAGAGCTTTAGTATAATGTATATTAGCATCTGTTTGTCTGAACACAGACAGACAGACAGAGCACACGTTCCATTATGGGAACCCAGAACTTTCTGCTCTCTGCTGTTGCACCCATCTTTCCACCTGGACCTCATGGTGAGTGGTCCACAAAGTGCTGTTAGCAATGTAAATATATTGAGTTTGGATTGGGGTGCCTACACTCCTGCCACAAATGTTCCTTATGATGCAGGTGAAGTTGTGACCTGGGAAGAAAAGGGGAGATGGAATCATGCAAATGATAGGTGTGATGTGGACTTGATTACTCCAGTTAGAGAACAAAGTACAGAGGAGAGAAACAACTCCCAGGAAACAGTAAACAGTTTAAAGGGAACTCATTCTGCAAGAGCCATCATTTGTGTGTATTTATCAGCTCCAATTAATAATAGAATTTGCTAGCTGTGCAGCATTGTGATGAAGACCTTAATTAAAGAGGGAACCATGAATAACTACAAACCAAGAGGTGGAGCATTATGTGCAATTAATGTCAAAGCCTAGACTCTGGAAATCACCACTGTGACCATTTTGATAGAGACCCAATTGGAACAGGGTCACACAGGCCACAGGAGAACAGCAAAAATGGTGGGAACAAGACCAAAGAAGGTTCTTGAATGGGATGAATACAGGAATCTTCCAATAACTGCATCTGGCTAAGATTTCCCCCAATTCTTTAGAAACAAGAAATAAAAGTCCATGTGTCTACACTAAGGATTGTTTTTGGTTTCAATCAGATGCTTATATATGGAAAAATGCTATCTTTCAGTTATTATATAAGGCACTACTGTATATAAAATAGTGTGGCAGTAATCACCTAGTGTCAGAGGAGACTTCAGGTGAAGATTTAAAATAGAGAATGAGGGACTGACATGTTACAGAAATCTGCTAGGAAAGGCACATGAGATAAAAGTTTTGGTCAGCTCAGAGTACATTTGAAATGAGCATGAACTTGTAAGGGTGATCAGCAAAAGTTGATATTTTTCCATAGTAATGTCTGATCAAGGAAGAGGAATGGAAAAAGTAAGTGGAGGAGGTCCTACGGACAATGCCCACTTACAACCAACTCGGTGTTGGTGAGAGTAGCAGTCTAGTGGCTGTCCTTGCCTCTGGGCTGTCAGTATCACTGTCACTAGCATTTTTTGGATGAGCTCTTCTATATGCCTTATGTTTCTGTTCTTCAGTCTTTTTTAAAAAATATATCCTCTTCTTTTTTTAAAAGATTTATTTATGCATAAAAGAGTTGGGGTGCAGGCCAAAAGTGTGGGGGTAAGAGGATTCACCAGAGACAGAGAGTGGAGAACAGGCAGATCAACTGAAATACACTGCTGAGGGGCGCAGCGGGCAGACAGGAGAGGTCTGCTGTGCCCTGTGGGTCATCTCCCTGGCTGGGGATAGCTTCATAGTGCTGACACTTAACCCCTTGCGCCATCTGGGAAGTCCCTGTTCTTGTTTTTAAATGCATCATCTCTTAGATGGACAGGAGTCTTGCAACCAGAGAGTAGGAACCTGGGGAAGATGGAAGAGCAGACTGATTCCAGGACTTGATGAAGATTTCAGAAATGTATATTCATTGCATCAGCCTGACATAGAGATGGATGTAATTTCATGATGAGAAAATATCTTTAAAGATTGTACAATTCCAGAATGAATAAGAGAGAGTATAATAATCTTCTCTGAAGGTTATTCAAATTGGATGGATTATTTTGACTCTTTTAGGAAATTTCAGTTGTGGCCTTGTTTGGAAGTAAGGTTATAAACAATATAATCACCGCAAAGCTCTTCTTTAAGGATATTAAATTAAACTTGCATTTTTGTTCTGTATTGTTTTAGACTTTTGAAAGAAAAAAAATGAGGGCTTAATCTCTTTATTTATTTTTAAAGATTTATTTATTTATGCATACAAGAGCTGGGATACAGGCCAGAGTCCAGGGCGGTGAGAGGATTCACCAGAGACAGAGCAGGGAGCAGAACAGGCAGACTGACTGAAACACACTGCTGAGGGGAGCAGTGGGCGAGGCAGAAGAGGTCTGCTGCGCCATGTGGGTCCCCTCCCTGGCCCATGCCAGGGATCGAACTCGTGCTGCAGTGACTGCGGTTTGCTTCATAGTGAGTTGCTTAACCCACTGCACCACCAGGGAGGCCCTTAATGTCTTTATTTAGAATTGAGAAGATAAATTTTTATTTTTATTTTATTTTATTTTTTTTAAGATAAATTTTTAAACAAAGTAACTTGGCTACCTGTGCTGTCGTTGAATTGTGGCTATATGCGATGCTGTTTCCTTTGTCAGGTAAAAAATATATCAAACCAGACTGGATTCATCATTCATTTGACTACTATTTGGTGACATGGCTATATCAGGGAAGCAATTTGCTATTGTTTCCAGAAGATTTTCATTGGCATTTATAATAACTAACTTTTAAACTTATATTTAGAGGCATCTGGAAAAAGAGACAGATTTTATCCACTTGTCCTGTTTGTTTGTGGGTACAGAACAATCTTCATTCAGATATCGTGGATGCCAGTGGACCATGCAGGCAGAATCTTTTGTGAAGCTGATTGTTCATGCACAGCAAAACTCACTTTCAATTACTGAAATCAATTTTTTTCAATGCCTCAAAGCAGGACCGTTCTAAGGCCTTTGAAAGCAATTTTTCATTTTATTTCTCTACAAACTGACACATCACCCTGTTTGCTTTGCAATGGAAGAAGTAAGTTAAAAGACTTTGCTGCTTTGGTGAGCTATCTTAGCCTCTTTCACCCAGCATCTCATGATCTCCTATGCTAATCTGTGATTTATGGGAACTCTAAAGTGGCTTTCTAAATAGCAGGTGTATGGTATTGTTACAGGGTGCTCCCCAGGAAAGGGGGACGTTCCAGAATCCCGGTTCACCATAAGTGGGTAAAGCTGAGCAGGGTTAAGAAAATTCTGCAGAGAGGACAAAACAGAAGGAAGGGAGGAAGAAGGAAGCAGGATGGAGAGCAGCAAGGAGACCTGGAGGAGGCACGTGGAGCAAAGGGACATGTGAAGAAACTGCACTTACTTTTTGGTCTAAGACTGGCTAGAACAGATGTGGGTGAGAGACCCATAGGAAGGTTAACAATAGCAAATTTCATCTTAATTTTGTTCTTTTCCTCCTGGATTTGTCCACTCTTTCTAACCCTTTTCTATGGGTCTCTACTAAAAGGTCCTTTAGACTTGTGGCAAGCTTTTGGGCCAATCATTGACTTGTGTTTTGATTTTGCTCTTTTCCTTCCAGACCTGTCTGGTCCATTCTTCCCCTTTCCCAGGGTTCTTCACCAGAATGTGTCTTAGACCTGCAGCAAGATTTCGGGTCTCAGTAGAGAAGGGATGAATAACTTTGGGTGTTTCATGAGAGTAACTATTTTAACTATATTATTTCTCTTCTCTCTGTTGCACACTAATTATATTAACTTTTTTTTTCTATTGAAGGCCTATACATTGAATATGTTTTGTATTTATGTAGCAGAGGGAAGAACCCATTTAGGGCATGCAGGTTTAGGGGTCCTGAGGTACCCCTCATTCTGCTTGCCTCTAGTTCCTTCCTGTATGCAGGAATCTGCTGCCTGAAGGAGAAGCTGATCTTTTCGGAGAAAAAAAATGTTTTAACAATGGACACCTAGCCTTTGTATAGCTGCAGTTCATTCATTACAATGGTAGCAATCAGATCCTGCATTGCCATCCTCTGGCATCACCATAACTCTTGGTCAGGAAAACTTAAACCAGAGAAGACCACCCAGCAAAAGTGAATGTCAATGACTCACTGTGTCTACCTATATAAACTAAATTCAAAATCATCTTTGTTAGAATAGCTCTTTTGAGTAAAGTCTGTTAAATAGATTCCTCATTTCTGTCCTCACTTTGATTGCCTAACAAACTCTTTGTCTAACTATCACTGAGAATTTATTTTCAGTAAACATCTTTCACATGCATTAGCCACTTTTAGTTCCACCCCCAAATGGGATCTTCTTATCTTCTACCTTATCATGAATTTGCCCTGTCTGTTCCACTCACATACAAGGAGGTATTAGAAAAGTTTTTCCTAAGTCAAAATCATTTATTAAGTAGCCATTGAACTTAATCAATGAGTAACAAAAGAAGAACTACACATGATTCTATTCATGAGATGAACAAAGTACACTTGAAAAAGTAACACATCTTTCACACTATTATTACATAATCCACAATGTAATGCAAAGATCAAGGTTGTAATATATCAATAATTAATAAGAAGGACTGTCTGAATTGCTTCTATCTTAGATCAGCATGTGGGATGTGTTAATTTAAAAGTATGTGGCAAATACTTTTTTGATTTACCCATTCAAAATACTCATCATGTTGAGGAAATGAAGATAGAAGAGAACCATGGTTTCCATTTTGCACAGCTATTTGGGAATAGAGAATACGGAGTGTAATGGCATAATTATTGTGGGTGAACAGTTTTAGTTCCTTTAAGATGGCTTCATTAGAGAATCTACACAATGTCTGTCATTATCTTTATAACATACAAGTGATCTTTGCTGGGTGTGTGCCTTGTCAATGAGAAATTGCCTAGAGGACTGTGGTCATTCATAGACAGGGTTAAGGAGAATAGTGTAGTGAGGGAGTTAAGTTGCATTTGGAGAGAAAATGTGAAAATGTAGGGTGCTGAGGTCTATTGGTCACAATCCCAAACTTTGAATGAAAAAGTTACTCTTTTGTTGAGCATTTAATTTGGGGATTTTCCCTGCAAGAGACAGTCAACTGCTGACTTTACTTGAATGTACTTGGAAAGAGAAGACCTTAAACCAGCCATAATCAGGAGAATGCCAGGTTTTCTGGCATCATCGCCAAAACCTAACAATTTCTCAGAATTTTCAGAGGCGCCAGAGGACTGTTTGCATTTCAATGGAAAAAGTTCTGAAAGCTCTGGAAACTATTCCAGTTTCACATATTCACTGAAAGGCACAAACCATTGCTGTGAATAAGAGACAGAAGCACTTGCTAGGGCTTTGTTAAGAGTTAGGAAAAGGGACCCTTGGGAAATTTTAATTGTTCAATCCTTTGCCATGAAGCCAAGATAAATGCATCCAGTCATAATCACAGATAGAAAATAAAAGTACTATTAGTTTTATCACAAAAGTGACCAATATCTGGAGTTGCTTTCCACTAACCTGGCTTTGAAAGAAAGATCTTTCTAGGTTTAAAGAGCTGCAAAAACATAATGATACATCTCATAAGCACATGCTCATCATCAGTATTTTATCTATTCACACACTACAAACACCCGGCTAAGTAGCTTCAAGAAGATAGTACTTATGAGTGATAATTTTTGAAAACAAAAACAAAACAAACCCACAAAAAACAAAACCCCCCAAAAAACAAAAAAACAAAAAAACAAAAAAAAAAGAGAAAAATGATATCCAGAGATTTGGAAGAATTTTAAGTAAACCTATATTGATAGTCAAAAGTAGAAAATACTTTCATAGTAAACAAAATTATTTTAGCTCTAATTCTACCTTAATAAGGTGGTACTGTCCAATAGAAATACAATGCAAGTCACATATTTAAAATTTTCTAGTTGCTATATTTAAAAAGTAAAAACAGAGATGTGAATTTATAATACTATATTTAATTTAATCCAATATATGTGAAATTTCACTTCAATGAGAAAACAATATAAACACGAGCAATAAAACGCTACATTCTTTTTTATTAAGTATTTCAGTTTTGCAATTATTCTATAATTATAGTAACTCTCTATTTTGGGGCAATTTTCATTAGAATAATTTGTTTTCAGTTGAAAAAGTAGATTTACAAACATACTTTAAAAATTTCCAATCCACAACTGAATTGAGTAACAGTTTTTAGTTTTAAAGTAATTAAGTTTAGGGCCTTGACTGGTGATGCAGGGGTTGAAGTCTCAGTTCTAACAAGTTATTCCCAGCTATTGCTGCATGAGTTCCATTTCCCACCAGGGAGCTGACTCACATGACACAGCAGACCTCTTCTTACTTCCCACTGCTGCTCCCCTCAGCAGTGTATTTCAGTCAGTCTGCCTGTTCTGAACCCCACTCTGTCTCTGGTGAATCCTTTCACACTCCCCACCCCCATACCTCTGGCCTATACCCCAGTTTTTGTATGTATAAATAAAAATAAATCTCTAAAAATAAGTTTAAAAATTCAGACACTAGGAAAATGCCACCCACAATGAGATGTCACTTTACATTTTATGTCTATTATCAAAAAAAGAGAAGAAATAACAAATGGTGGCAAGGATGTGTATGAGGAAACCCTTGTGCACTGTTGGTGGGAATAGCCTCCATAGAAAATAGTGCAGCTATTTCTCAAGCTATTAGAAATAGAACTACCATATGATCCAGTAATTCCACTTCTGGTTATTTGTCTGAAGGGAATAAAATCACTATTTTGAAAAGATATCTCCCGCATTATTTATAATAGTGAAGACATGGAAACTACATTGTCTCCATCAATGGATGAACAGGCTCTCTCACACACACACTCTCTCTCTCTCTCTCTCTCTCTCTCACACACACACAGAGGTATATTTTCAGCCATAAATTTGCAACAATATGAATGTACCTTGACATTATGCAAAGTGAACTGAGTCAGAGAAGGACAAACTCTGTTTGTACTTGCATACATGTACGTGGAATAAATTAACAGAAGCATGAACCTGAATCATACAGAGAAAAGATTGGTGCTTGCTGGAATCAGGAGTGGGGTGATAAGTGTAAAGGGTATAAAGGGTCAAAAGGCATAAAATTTCTGTCATAAAATATAATCTTTCGGAGGTGCAATCCTGATGGTAACTTTGTTCAATAACGAACGGTATCTCAGGTTTAAAAATACTTGTTATCTGTTTCAATCCGTAAGGCTAAGTCCCCATCATGACTAGTTTAAATAGTTTTTTTCTAACTAGTTTCTAATTAAATATTGTCTGTTTCAACCAAAACAATGTATCACAACAGACCATATGGAGAAGTGGATATGAAAACCAGTTGTCTTTCATTAAGCCAAACATCAAATGATTTGCAAAATGTGAACATTGCCACTCTTACTCATTGTTTTGGGATTAGAAAATACTTTTTCCATAAAAACATGCAGTTTATGTTAGTGAGGTGGATTGTTATTTTCATAGATACATTAATAAATATTTAAATATTTTCTCATAGTAAACATCTAAAGATTTTCTTATGGACCTGGCTGTGTGTTCTGTGAGAATCAGTCATCAGCTTTCCATCAGTCATTCTTTTCCCTCCTATATGTTTAACCTTTTCATTTTTTTTCCTGTTAATTTCTCCTTTATGTGCTTAAAATCTCTTCCATCCCAAAATAAAACAAAATCCTATAACAGGATTTTATAACCAAACATGAGAAAGAGTACTCACTTTCTGTTTGATTTTTTCTTCTTTCATTTCACTTTTGAATGGGCTCAGTCTAATTCTCACAGGCCACATACCCGGGCATATATAAGTTATACTTTTCGTCTGGTTTTGTATAACCTAATTGCTTTATTTACCAATTCTGAATAAACTGTTTTCTCAGTATCTCATAGGTGATCTCTGCTAATTTTGGAGCTCACCCTTTCCCCCCTTCCTTTCCAAGGTGACCTTTAATAGCATCACGGGAAGTGCCTCAAGGAGGAGGTGCCTCCAAGGTACCCTGGTTAGTCACTGTCTTGGAGCTGATCACAGCTCTAGTATGATTTCTGGTTACTGATAACTGTTGTTCTAGCATCTTCTGAGACAAACTTTATCATGTCATTGTGGCTCTGATTATTGGTTCTTATGCTATGAGTTGGCCTGACCCCTGTGGGTCCCCATAGGTCCACTGCCTGCTCACTGCCATCCCATGGAGCTCTGGGGAACAAGGGCCTGGGAAATGGTGACCACGTTCATGGTATTCCATAGAAACTGGGGTGCTTGCTCAATTCCTCTTTCCCAATCTGCCTTCTCACTTACCATTCGGGCTCTTTTGTAACTCCTGCAAGTACTTAATAATTGCTTAAGAATATATATGTACAAAATGAGGTATTGTTGATATTAAAACTACTTGCCAACTTCTTTATGAAGATAACATGAGATTTAGTCATTTGGACAGCTCATTGACAGAGACTCCCCGTGTGATTATGGAATATTAGAAAGTACTATTCTCTTTTAATTACATCTTTAATTTCTCTATAATAAAGCAAACCACAGATGTACAAGTCACCTATTTTAAGGTTTCATTGTTGCAAGCCTCTTATTTTTTTTTTTAAGATTTATTTATTTATGCATACAAGCACTGGGGCACAGGCCAGAGGTGTGGGGGTGAGAGGATTCACCACAGAGAGCGGGGAGCAGA
>JAGFMF010011668.1:15573494-15627129 GCA_019455555.1 Galemys pyrenaicus | reverse complement strand
TACACTGCTGAGGGGAGCAGCGGGCACAGCAGGAGAGGTCTGCTGCGCCATGTGGGTCCCCTCCCTGGCCGGCAGCAGGGATCGAACTAGTGCTGCAGTAGCTGAAGTTTGCTTCACAGTGTGTTGCTTAACCCACTGCGCCACCAGGGAGCAAGCCTCTTATTATTTGGTCTTTTTTTCCCTTTTAGAGCTGAAAGGGAATGTATAGGTGACGAAATTCCCCTTCATGATTTTTCCTAGGAGAAAACTGAGGTTCAATGGAGGAAATGAGTTGCCCAAAATTAGACACAGGTTAGATTTGACCAGGTTGCCTAACTCCCAGCCTAGAGTTTTTGCTAATTTGTTGTGTTTCTCCTTCTCTCTATACAATTGCCAAAGAAATCTTACTGGAGTTCTACTTTGAACTCTCTATTCTCTAGTGATTCTCTAAGGGTTGCTAAATAAAGTACCAGATCCTCAGTCCAGTAATAAACTTTATAAACTCAACCTCCTTTTCTTCTCTCCTAAATTCTACTCACCCCAGCTGATCTGAATACTCCCCATGACCAGAAGCCACTTTGTACTTTCTCTAACCAAAAACATTGCCTGTGCAGTTTTCACTCTGCCTTGAAAGATCTTCTCTTCCTATCTCTCCAATGTAGTAGGAACCAAATCAAGCTTTAAGATCAGGCTTGAGTGCCATTTCTTTAATATGTTATACCTGAATATCTTGACTCACGATATAGTTTCTCATTTCTTCAAGTTATCATAAAACGTTCTTTAATGTTGTCAGATGAAATGATCACATTCTGAGTTGCTGCAAATTTCTAAATTGTATGATCCTTGGTACAGAGTCTTATTCTTATACCTATTTCCTACAGGAGATTGTTTGTACAAAGGATGAGCTAACTAAATATTTTTAAAGCAAATTAAGTAGAATTAGAAAATAGAAAAAATAAAGCAATAGCACAAACAAACAATATAACATCATATTAAAAGACATTAGTAATAGTCTGTGTCATTAATTATTAAAAAAAAGTGATTAGTTCACTTTTGGAAAGGCCATCTTAAATTTTTCTGTTTTGTAATTTTAGGGACTATAAAAAGAATTTTAAATATTCCTATGAAAAATGAAAGGCAGAGAGTTACCTTTGATGGGATCATTTCAGTTTAGTGTGACTTATTGACAAAAGACTAGCTGTCTCAGCAATCCCCCATCAGCTTCTCTAACTCCTAGGTTGAGTGTAGATTTAGCTCTGTGATAAACGATACGTGCTTCTCATGAGATCCCCTGTATCAGAAAAGCCAGAGGCTGTGAGATGTGAGAGATGGGTGTACACCCCTCCATTTGCCCGTAACTATTTTCCAAATGGAAAGCAGTCTTAGTATGCTGCTGAAAGCTTTTCTTCAGAACCCAAGAAATATGTTTGGTAGCACATACTGTCCAAAGTATGTCTCATTAATTGGGCAGAAGTGTGTCCTATCGGGACTTGCCAGAAATTCTACAGACTCTTTACCCCTCATAGACCATCTAGTGCTATCAGATACGCTGGCTCATGTGGAAAAGTAGCTGAACAACTTGTACACCAACCTGAGCTTGTTTTAAAGTCATCCTTGGTTTGAATCCCAGTTGAACAGTGCTTTTTCTGAGTGGCTTCCAAGATGACTTAGGCAAATATGGTATTTCATATGCCAAGCCTCTTTCTTAGCAGTAGGAGATGTAATGTACAAGGACTCACTATTTGCCATGGAGGGAAGGCCCCACAGCACCCGCACTGCTGTACCCTATGGTCTTCTAAAGGGAGCTTTCTCTCCCACTCTGTTGCACACATGTATCTTCCTAGGACACAGGGGATCTTGCCATTTCCTGCTCTATGAAGAAAATAAATCTGATCTTATTAGTAGAGTGAGCCAATGTAATGATTGCAGAATGTCAAGATAATCAAGGTCCCCATGGACCATACTGAAACAAAAGGCAACAGAATTAATACAGCCCTGGAGCAAGAGTGAGTATGCTGTCTCTTTTGTGTGAAGGTGATATGTGTTTGATCTTTTCTATTGAAGGAGAAGAATGTTTTCACTAGATCAGAATCCACAAACCAGATGTCAGAGGCTGTTTTGATTTGTTGCAGCACAGACACCACATCTGGCCAGCTACCACTTGGTTCAGATTATAGTGGTCTTTGAATAGTGATGTGAGGGAGAGCATCACCCTTGTGTCCTTTAAGTGTTTGAAGACTAATCTAAGAACTACGCCTGGAATGTGATATTGCTTCTGAGTTAGCATGTAGAAATTGGTGGAAACAATTTCAGGCACTCCACTGGTCTCTTTCTATAAGATCCTGACTGCATGGCTAAGGGATCCGATGTGAAAACGATGCCACTTTTAAGTCTATCGGTGTTAAAAACTCAAAGGCAAAGGAAATAACACAGGGTAGGTCAGTGAACCCACTGGTATCAGTGAAAAGCAGACAAAGATTGGAATTTGTGATTTTCATCAGTTACCCATCTGCCTCCACTATAACTAGTGCTGTGATACCCCAGGTGTCCATGAGACAGACCTGGAAAAATCTGGATATGTCCTCAATCCACATTAACTCAACAAGGGTGGCAAGTCTCTTTGCAAAAGACTGGGGTAATATTCAGCAGTTGTTTTTTGCAGTAGTTTTGCAAGGAACTTCCTTAAGGAGATATGATATTCTTTTCAACCAAAGATCTCTACCCGTAAACCAACAGAGGTCCTGAAATTACATGAACATCCATAACTTTCCACTGAGGCAGATGATGTCACGACCTGTACTTTTGACCTCATTTTTTTTTTTGATTACACAAGTGGAGCAATGTCCTTGATCAGCCACCTTGCCCCTAGATACAATTCACTGACTAACTATTGCCACAGATCCATGCAGATCAGACCCCTGACTACCACTCCAGACTCCTTGCCCCTCTGGTAATCACATCTGCTTCATCTCAGAAAGTCAACTGCTCATCTGACTTCTAAAAATCCCAAACTCTATCCCTAGTGATATGAGCCCAGTTCTTTCATAGCATCTTCAACCATCAATTCTGCTTTACAGAAATGTTTTTTGACCACCTCAAAAATATTGGCATCCATTCACTAGTGTAGCTCAGTATTGCCTGAGAGAAGGGACTGTCCCGTGATTCTCCCTGGTTATCCTAGTTCAATTGAGGGCTCCAGGGTTTTACATGTTAATGCCATTCTAATGGTCGCCCATCCTGAGAAGGGCATATCTTCCTTGTCTGACTCCTTTCTCAGTGCTCTGCCCAGAAGTTCTAGCATCTCCATTTTAGTTTCTGTAGGCCATCGTCATAGTTAAGAATCAAGGAGTCATTCTAATCAACTAATGAGTTTAGCTCCAGAAAATGCTTTTCCTTGTCAGAAAATCATTGAGCATTTCAGTACATAAGTAAACTGTAATGAGTAATGAGGGATAGTTATGGAAGATCTTGAGGAAAACAAGAATCAGCTTATATCTGCTTTAGATATGTTTTCATGTTGTCTGCATGTAAGATAAGGTTGCTCTCCTTTGGCAAAAGGAACGGAGCTGCTTTTACTAGCCTGGATCTTCAAGATTCTCAGATTTTCTATCTAGAGAATCCTCATCTCAGATCTTATTGTATATCTCTTTTTCAATGGGTACCTTGACTTGGACGTAGAACTACTGAGGATATGTATTCAGCTTCGCCACCATTGCTTCTGGGCCTGATTTTAAGTATAATCTCCCTTGCTGCTTTGGGAGTTGAGAGTCTGCTTCAAAGTTGTCAGAGGCTCTCTTGCTTTGAGCGTATATCTTGAGTTGGCCATAGGCCACACTCATTATTTTCTTTTGATGTCTCAAATGTTGTTAAGGGAAGTCAGCCCACTTCACAACCGGTATAATTATCATTATCCCGATACTGCCTATTCCAGTGATTCGCCTTCCACTTGACCCTCATTTAACCATGAAATAAGCACAGGTATAAGACTTTAGTAACTGGGATGCCTCTATCACTGGAGTTACAATCACTCTGTTTGTGGTTCCAGATATGTGCTTAGTGTACTGGGTTGCACAAAGTCCTCCTAAAATTTGGGCCCACCTGTAACATCAGAAGTGACTTTACTTAGAGGTACAATTATTTAATGTAAGTTCACACTGGATTAGGGTGGGCCCTAAATCCAGCCACTGGTGTGAAGGGACACTGAGGCACATAGAAAAGAGACACTAGGATGACAGAAGCAAAGATAGGTGTGATGAAGCTACAAGCCAAGGAATGCTAAGGACTACTGGCAGCCAGAAGAAGTTAGGAGAAAGGCATGGGACAAATTCTCCTCCAAAGTTTCCAGAAGCACCAACCTTGAAGAAACCTTGATTTTAGTCATCTGGCTTTCCTGAACTGTGAGAGAATAAATCTCTTTTAAGCTGTCCAGTGTGTTACAGCAGCCTTAGGAAATTAATAGACCTTGATTCCCTAGAAAGCAGCATGTGAAGCAGAAGTTTTGATAGTTCTGTATCAAGCACTGCAACTGCAGTGAACCGAAGTGAGCTGAATCAGAGAAGGGAGAATGGCCAAAGCAAGGATGCATTATTTAGCTACCATTAACTGTAAAACCATTAAGAAAATTTATAAATGCTGTCTCACTGCTATCTATTAAGGAGAAAAATAAGGAATAGTTTATCTACATGGTCACATTTTTCACTGATCAAAAGTTCACCTGGGACATGAAACTGCCCCAATAGGTTGCACATATAATGGTACCTGTTTTCTTGGTGGGACTTAATGGACTCATGCAAGATATGCAGCTTCAGTGAGAGTTTATCCACAGAAGAGGGAGAGGGGAAGGCAAAATGCCTCCCTTCCTTGACTTCCAGGCCATTGTATGAAAGCAGTCAGAGGCAGTTGAGTTTGGGAAATGTCTACGAAAATCCCTTGGAACAGAAGAAAGGGTAAATATGAGTCTGAGAGCGAGTAGGTTAGGGAACAGATGTACCAGGCATGGTGGTACTGGGAGAGGGTGCAAAAGTGACTTCTGAGAATTTGCCTCTTGCTGACAAGATTACTCATGTCATAGCAGACGGACCAGCTCTGCTCCCTGGGCTGAGGGACCACTGCAGACAGAGTCCTATAAGCCAACAGTCACAGGTTTATGACATATAGGTCAATGTTCTTTGCAAAGCTGCCCTACATAAGGGGTCCTGGAAAAGGTGCACTTATGAGACTGAGTGGGGTGGGGGGGGGCTCTGGAATACCTGGATTAAACAATGTTAAGTAGTCATTTTGCGAGTGGATGAATGGAAGATTAGAGAGTAAATCTCCCTTGCACAGACACCATAAGATCACATTAAGAGGGTTGCAGATTTGTCTATTTCCATGAGTACAAATATTAGTCATGCTGACATTCATTAAGGTTTGTGGGGAGGGTGTATTGAGATTTGGCAGATTACACAGGTGAAGAAGCATGGCAAAGTCACAACAGGCAAGAAATGCCTAGAAGGCAACAGAAACTCAAACAATACTAGTTCTATAAACTCTGTACCAGAAATGAATACAGCTTGTGAGAAATTCAGCTTTGGAATTGGATGGACCAATGGCTATCAGTATGGGTCAACAGTTTTTCTCAAATCTCTCCCTTGTTTGTTTCAATTTCTTGGAAGAGTTTTATCACATTACTCCCAAGTTAAATTAGACCAGTGGTGCTTTTGGTCACCATGGGGATCGCCTTTTAATTTTCCCTAGATTTTCTGCTATAATCCATAATACTACCTTGCTTCCCATCACTTAACAGTCTTTAAGAATTTGGTCATCAAGTAACCCTTGTGTAATCATATCAGTCTAACATTTGCCAATGCCTGGCAAAAGAAGAGACTGGAACCCAGAGTGCTGTTCTTTCAGTCAGTCCGCATGAGTCTGAGGAGTGCTGATGATGCATTTGGTGCTGAGGAAAAAGCAAGAAAAGGGAGAGACTTTTCCTGATATGGGGAACCTTCTCATTTTCAGTAAAAAAAAAAAATGCAGTGACTACAGAAAAATAACTGTAAGCGACTTACCTTTGTCTGGGGGTGGGTCAGGAGATGCTTTCCTAAAAATTGATGAGGTATTATGTTGGCCCATAGTTTTAGGTTCAGGGGCTGCTGCAGGCAGTTCTGCATCAGGGAACACCGTGGCTTATCTGAGGAGATGCAAGTTTATCCTGGGCAGTGTGTAGAGCTAATGAAAAGAAAGAAAAGGGCTGAAGATGAATGAAGTAATGGATTTTTAATTTTTTTCCTATGTTGTGGTTAGGAAGTCTAGCACTTAATTTAAACCACAATCTTACTTAAAAAGAATCAACACTTGAAAGTCTGACATTCACAGACATACATTTATTGAACACGACATAGTTTCTGCCCTCAGGTAACTTAGCATCTAACAGAAAAGTTAATTCACATTTTCATATTGTTATAATACAAGTCTGAACATACCTTAAGGGAAAGACATAGTACTGTGTGAACACAGGGGTAACTGTGTAAAGTTTGATTCTGCATTCATTCCTTCCTTCAATAAATATTTAACAAGTACCTTCTCTGGGGTTGCAAAGATGAACAAGAGAAGGAATTCAGTCTACTGGAGGAGCCAGAACATAAATATGTAATTAGCATTCTATATAAAATAGACCTGGACAGGGTTGTAATGGAACAATATAATAATAGTTATATTTTTATTGACAATAAATACTTTGCTAGCATTTTCCTATTTAATTCTCACAATAACCTTATATGGTGAGTATTGCTATCTTCATTTTTATGAAAACTGATACTAAGAGAAGTTAAAGAAATTGAGGCAGCCCCAAAATTTGATGAGTGCAGGCATAGAATTCAGGTTAGTTCCTGTGGGCAACAAGCTCAGATTGTTACCCACCATAGTACAATGCTTCTCATAACTCCCCTTGAGTGCTTAGAGCAGGGAATTTCATCAGAGCAGAGAGAGAGGCGAGAAGTGCTCCCCTGAACTGAGTTTAGGGATTAGGAGGCACTGGGGAGGTGAAGAGGGGAGGGGTTGGTGGGTCTCTGGCAGGGGAAACAGCATGACTAAAGGGCAAGAAACCACCCAATATAGGGGGAAAATAGCCATTCTAGATTTATGGAGAATAAGCAAGGAGGCAGGAAATGACAGACTGTGGATGGAGAAGGCTTTAGTCATGGAGGACGCTGGTAACAGAATGGATGATAGGAGTCTCTAAGGAATTTCAAATGGAGAAACACCAGGCATGGGTTTGCATCTTAGGGATTGCAAGGACAGCAGTATGTAGAACAGCAGTAAGTGCAGAACATTAAAAATATACAGTACTGTAAGCAAGAGAGAGTGAGGGTTTGAACTAAGAGAGCAACAGAATGGATAGAGAGAAGCATGAGAAAATGCAGGCTCTTCTGTGCTGTGGGAAATCAGCACAGGGAGAAGTCCAACTTGACTCTTGGTTCCTGTCGGGGGAGACAGCCCATAGAGGGTAATGCTATCAAATAAGGAGAAAGTGGCCTTGGGGGTTAGATGACAAGTTCAGCCCTGTTGAGTTGGAAGTGCCAATGGGAAGAGGTCTATCAGGAAGCTGGAAATCTGATTTGAAGTGGACATGTGGGCTGGGGGAAGGGAAAGCATCAGCCTACATGTGCAATTAAAGCAAGCAAAATGAAGGTATTCTCCAGGAAGAGTGAATGAAGCAAACTGAGGGAGAGGTCATGAGCTTGGGGGAGAGAGGGGATGAAGCTTTTGGGGGAGGGGACAGTGGGGTGGCATCAGGCAGTGCAAATAGTAAGAACAAAACCAGGGGGAACCAAGAGTGTTTTCAAAGAATGCATTAGTTCTACTTGGCTGGGTAACAATGAGTTTGATGCAGTTTTTGGATGATTTGGATAGAAGCTGCATTGTTGAGGACCTTGAATTGATGCTGGAGGAGTTACACATACAGTGGAGTATTATTCAGCATTAGGGAAAAGGAAATCCTGCCATACCTACAACATGGATGAACCTTGGGGACACTGTGCTAAGTGAAATAAGCCAGACACAAAAGGACAGATACTCTCCATGCCCCTTACATATGGTACCTAGAGAAGTCACATTCGTAGGGGCAGGAATAGAATGGCAGTTACCACCACTGGGGAGGGGGAAAGAAGAATTACTATTTAATGGATTTGGAGTCTTAGTTTTGCAAGATGAAAAGACTTTTTGGAGCTGGATCATACCAATAACATAAACATAACAACATGAACAAACATCATGTGATGTAAAAGTGGTTAAGTCACATTTTACACATAACAAATTTTAGATGAAATTTGGCATGCATGTTTTACACATAAGAAATCTGACATGCATGTGTTACACAAAAGAGAGATAGCATAGGACTCTTCAGGGGTGATCTCTGATAGTGCAGGTGGATGCTGATGGGGCTAGAATGGGGCAGGTGGCAGTGGAGCTGTGGTGAAACGACCTGAAAGGATTGTTTCGTATGTCAGGGACGGTCACTGTTGGCAATGTCATATGGTTCAACCTAATAGAAAGGCCAGAAGAGACATATTCTTTAATGAAGTCCAAGAAAATGTACATTCTTACCATTTAAGTTAAATTGCAGAATATTTCCTGGGGCACTCACTTTCAAACTAATAACCCAAATAGCAAATATTTTCCATTTTCAATCATATTAGGTCAATTTGAAAACAGCTTTTTATTTTTTATTGGAGAAACTCATACTGTCTTCACTTTGTTCAGTGTGAAGCTGGGTTGCCAAAATTGCCTTCAGTACACATTTGTCTTTTGTGTTTCAAAAGGGGAAAGTTTCCATTTCCCCATTTCATCCTGAAAGCTTTCAAAAAGTTTGGGTAGTCCCCAGCGCTGTCCCCATAACTCACTTCATCATTTCAGCTCCAGTTCTTGCAGTTGGCACACCTCACATGCCAAGTTTCTACTTCAGCACTGGCCACAATCCCACAACGGACTTTGGTACCAACACGCCTGACCTGTCTCTGAGTTGAGAGTCTTTAGCTTTTCAACAAAGTAACAGAATGAAAAAAAAGCAGCCTTTATTATCACCTGTAATCAAACAGGAGAAAAAAATCAGACACAGGCACAGACATGTTGCTCAAAGTTTGCTGTATCTAAAACACATCCCAAGAAAATTTCTATGCAGGTTCCACAGATTCTGACAAACAAGTATTTGTTTTTAAACAAAAAATTGTGTAACTCTGATATAGGTGGTTCACGCACTATATTTTTTTTTTTTGAGGACGTGTTAAACTAAATCAAGATTTGATTTTTTGTAAGGATATTATAGTCATCCTAATACTATTGTTATTTTAAGTAGGTAGTTAAGCTGGCATTCTGAGTTCATAGTATTTGTCAAGGACATTTTTCTAAACTTCGGAATTATTTTGAGGAAATGGAGCATGTTTGCCACAGGTTTTCTGTTCTTTCAGAGTCATGGTACCATTTTCCATGATTGTTTTCTCCAGCCATAAGAGTTGAAGTGGGGAGCGGCAAGGAGGGTGGAATGTGAATGGTAGATTCACCCGTGTGTGGACTCAGCTTTGGAGCCTGAGAGACTGTGGCTGGAAGCTGGCCCTGTGGCTCGTCATTAAACTACTCTGACACTCAATCTTCTCATTCCTAAACTAGTGGATGGGGTTGAGGAGCAGGGAGAATTGGGCATGCGCTTCAAGTCATTAAATGAATGTGAAGTGTTTTCCCCATATCTGTTAACCAGCAACTACTTCGTGAATGACTTTTATATCAACTATGAATAATGAATTTTTCAACATTTCCTCACAAAACTTAACAGATGCATCATCAAAGAGATGTGAAAGATATGTATGTCCACAGCTAGACTAAGTTTAAGATGCAGTATAGGAAAGACGTGGATTACGAACTTTCCCAGTTGTGCTGCTCTAGTACCTTCTCTTTAGATCCACCTATTCCATAGATGCTTGAAAGTCATAAGGCAGAAAAATACATGTTATATACTAAGAGAAGCAACAGAGGAACCTTTAAACTGTATCATCAAACACATTTATTAAAGTAACTCTTTCCATGCTTTGATAGAAATGGGGCCAAGTGAATTAAACAGACATAGTTCCTTTTCCTCTTAGAAGACAAAATATATCCTCATGACAATAAGACTTTGTATTCATATAGAGGCAAAATGAATTAATAGAGAAATAAAGAAGCGAAGGAATGCCTGTATTCATTGGCAACAGAAGAAACTGACTCTCATCATATGGAGGGAAATCACTGCCTTTTCCACTGATCAGAGAGCTCATGAAGAGATGAGCTTGCAAAATTGAAGAGATTCCTGGCTGCGCTAACATGGAATGTCTGGGTATAGAGAGAAGAGAGTGTATTTCAAACACAGTGTATGCCTTGAGCAGTCCCAGGGATGAAAAAAAAAATTCTTAGGTGGATTTGAATAAATTTGCCCGGAAAGATACGATCTTGGTGAAGAACAAAGATGTGAGCATCTAGACAATTCTGAGAATTTGCAGAACTAGATGATGTGAGATATAGCTTCCTTGCGTTGACCTCTCAGACCTGGCCTCCCCCAGGCAGTTGAGTTGCAAGCCTAGAAAAGGCTCCCCTCTTCCAGCTGAGCACTTACTCACCTTCACTTTTTCTCCTCTATTATTTCCTGAGTTATGTTGGAGCTATTGAACAACTGAACTAAGAAAGAGACTATGGACAATAACTTAATTTCTAGCTGTGGCTAAATTGTTGAACAGTGACCACCTCCCCTGGACATTGAGGGCCCAGAGCAGAAAATGGGTTAAACTTTCTCTTGAATTATATCCCTTTTACCTGGCCCACTCCTGGAGCTGTCCTGTCTTTCTTGTCAAAGTTATATTTTGTTTTCATTAGGCTAGATTTGTCCCAGGGGCTCTTCCCCCCCCCCCCACCTTTTAAAAGTATTGTATCCAATGATCATCTGGGAATTAAAAAGAGGTGGATGGAGAAGTCTAATTTCTTATAAACTCTTTGACTCTCAGTTTAGCTCAGCAAGAAAACAGAGGTGAGTTGATTTGAAATGTAATAATGAGTTAAAGATAAATACATAAATCCACAACATATACATGTCCATGCTTCAAGGTGCCAATATATGTATCTCTTATTTTTTTTTTGTTCTGAATATAATTAAGAGAAATCAAAAGTAATATTTAAATTGATAATATTCTAAGAGGAAAATTGGTGGTGGATTTGCTGCTTGGGTTCTTCCTGTCTCCCTCCCTTATTACTAGCACTGTCTCTTTGGAAAAGTTACTTAATTAACCACCTTCTGTTTTAGTTCCTGTATTATTCATGGGGGGGTATTGATTATAAGAGCAGCTAACTCAGATAAGCTATGGAGATTAAAAACTTGAATACATGTAAAGCACTTGAGTATTGAATAGCTATGTTATGAATTTTATTATAACAGCTATGACTGAGACTGAGACTCAAGGTAGGACTAAACTGTGTTAGACTAGTCTGTGTTTCTCAGGTAGTCGAGCTACTATTAAAGCCAACCATTTTTCAAATATCAGTGCACACAGGGTGTTATCTATGGGCAAAGATTCTGCTTCACTACATGCCATGAAGGCCTAGAAACTAAAGATGGCCCGACAGGTCAAATGAGAACTCACAGCAGAGAGAGGTTTACTGTAGCTTCAGTCTACTTATTCCAAGTTTTACAAACTCAGCAAGTAATCTATTCCAAAGGAACTCTAATATTCAAAATTCTCTGCATCTGCTTATATATTCCCTTCAGCTAACTACTATATACTTAAGGCAGTAACACTTTTTTTAAAGGATAATTATTCATGAGTAAAGTGTTAAAGTCTTTTTTCTTCTAATTGTAAATGGTGTCCAAGTAGTTCTTGGATGGCTAGATAATATTTTATAGGCCCTGCACTTAGAGGACTTAACAAGGGTCCCATATTTCCACTGACTTAATAGTTATTTCCAAACACATGAAAAAAAATTTTTTTGGTATCCTTGTTCATACTTTTCCACTGAAGCTTGTAGAAGTTTCTAGGCACAATCACATCAATAATGCATAGCCATAGGTAATTTACCACTTAAATAACTGTGGTTTAGGCTTTAATTGACAACTTGTTACCTTAATAATAATTCTGGACAAGATAAAATAGAATAAAGTGGTCTGCCTAGTGTGTTACTGCTGCCTATAAACACAAATAAGATCCTTAGGGCTTAATTAGAGGACTTATAATTACACCTGTAGCATGCTAATGCTAAAATAGAAACACTAGACATCTGGAAGAGGAGCCTGGATTTGGTCACTTGCCTTTGGAAACTAAGCCATGAAATTTTCATTGTGCAAAGGTGCAGCAGTCTCACAACTGTGGTTTGCACTTGGCAAATACATGACAAAGGTGAATGTGAACTAACTAATCTACAAGGCAGAATAGTTTAGGAGAGGTCAGTGGAATAAGAATTTAAAATCACAAGGGATCCAGGATGGCTTTTTGACCTTAACATGAAAAGAAATCATTTGAAAGGAGGCACTGGTATATAATAAGTATGTTTGTCCTTCATAAAAACATTCATGACCCCTGGAACTCACAACCACAGTGGATGTCAAGTAGCATCAGAGAGTCTATTGAGCGAAAGAAGTAAGGACAATCTGTGTTTTCACAGTCTTCATGGAAAGGGCCAGGAAGGGAACATGTACTGCAAAGGTACATACCAGTTTTGTTAGAGAGCACTGGGTTCCACTTCTTACCTTTCACCCTCTTTTCTTTCTATCTATTTTAAACTTTTATTTATTTTTTCTTACAATGTTTGCTTTCTTTTCTCAGGTGTAGTCCCCATAGAATTCCCACCACCAATTCTCCAGTGCACCATAGTCCCTTGTGCTCTTCTGTCCTTGTTTTGGTTCTAATACTTTCCTCTCCCCTGAAGAATGCCTTTGATTTATAGTTGTCTATTTATTTTTGTTTTGTTGTGGTTTTTTGTTGTTGTTTTTTCCTTGATCCCCTTTTAACCCTCTTTTCTACCACCGATGATATAACCATACATATGTAAATATATGTATATTATATACCTAGGTATATTATATACCTATGTATATTATATACCTAGGTATATTATATACCTATGTATAGCTATATATAATGTATATGTGTATATGCCCATATATTTATACATTCCACCCTATTAAGTGCATTAGAAATATGAATAATAGAGCCAGGGTATTCCATTTTTTTTCTTCAACATCAAGAAAAGAAGGTTTTTTTTTCGTTTATTCCAAATACATATATGTATGTGTGTGTGTTTATATATATATATATTTCTTTTTTTTTCGGAATAATAGAAAGTCATCTCTGCCCTATGTAGTAGAGTCCATCTAAAAATAGTTTTGTGGGGCCTTCCTGCTGTTGCAAGGGGTTAAGGCGCAGCACTATAAAGCTATGAGCAGCCACTGCAGCATGAGTTTGATCCCTGGCCAGGGAGCTAACCCACATGGCACAGCAGACCTTTCTTGCCTGGCCCTCTGCTCCCCTCAGAAGTGTATTTCAGTCGATCGTCCTGTTCTGCTCCCCATTCTGTCTCTGGTGAATCCCCTCACTCCCCATATCTCTGGCTGGCACCCCAGCTCTTGTATGTATAAATAAATAAATCTTAAAAAATAAAGTTTTGTGTAGTTTAGGAAATCAAAAGTCAGACTTCTTGGTGTATTTTCTATTTTATCTCTCCCACTAATAAAAAGATACTTTTGATGTCCTTCACTTCCTAGGAATCCACTCTATGTGGTACTGTTATATATAAAATATATAATTTAGGTTGATTTAGAGTAAAGCTCCTTACACACAGAGAACACCGCTTAAGTGTGTGGTCTAAAGGCAAGAGTAAATGGAGTGGAAAGGTAGTAAAAGGTTGCTTTTGAAGGTTTAATACTGATAGTCTGGAGGCCCATTGCAGTTACCCACTCATTAGGAGACAGAGACAGGACAAGACAGGCGTGTATGAAGAGTGAGGCGATTCCTGGATACTCAGCCATGAAATGGAATCTCAGAATGAAGTAATATGTAGGATGGCACCTACCTTGGCTTATTAATACTCAATTATTAATATCTATTTTTTTCTTTGAGAGACTACTAAGTATTTACTCAGTTAATACTGATAGTAAAATGATAGTTTGGGGACCGAATTATGTTCAAGAAATGCATCTTAAGATGGTTTGAATGACTTTTAGTGTGTTTAATTCCAGAGTAACGGTAAACCGATTAAAATAAATTTCCCATCCAAATGCATATTCTAAGTTAGGGCGCCTTGAAAAACTTTCCACACTGCATGACAACTTTTCACTGTGATGACACATGGTCATATTTTCCAAGACCTTGATTTGATAGTTGAATGCAATGGTATTTGAATGCAAATTGTTAGTATGTAATCTTAAGACTCAAAAGGCAAATACCTCAATTTGTTTATGGACAAAACTATTAAAATATTTCTAGGGATGCTTGTTATGTTGATTCTCCAAGAACAGAACCTATCTTTGAAGTGGTATATTAGTTTTAAAGAAGTCATTCCCAAGCTGAATAATTACACTGAAAACACAAGCTATTCTTAGGGTACATTCCACATAGAATGCAATGCACATGATGCTTTGATTCAAATAATATTCTTATAAAACCTTGTTATTGTTTGAGGTCTATATTCAGAGTGGCGACTTTTGTTTTTGATGGTTATTCCAGCCTGAAACAATTTCCCCCCCTGCCCAGTTAAATCAGAATTAGGAGCACATTTCTATCTGAGGCTTAAACTTCTCAACTGCCTGCTTCAGAGACGACAGCCTTTCAGTAGTTGAGTTCATATTGTCTCTGTAATAGAGGGCTCAAAAGAAAACAGAATCAATTCCCTTTTGAGTTTTTTTTTTTTTCCTGGAAGAGGATGATTGCTTTTGTTGCTTTGATCTTAGTATGTTGTGCATTTTTATTGTCTGTAGGATCTAAAAAAACCAAAACCTTATCTCTTTTTTCTGCTGTGTAAATCACATAATGTCTTCCAATCTAAAGTAAAATGCCTAGGTCCAAAATATTTAAAAGTCACTTATCGTTACACTTGATAGAAATATTTCCAGGGTGTAAAAAAACTCTCTTAGACTTGATTTATATGCCACAGACTGCTAAAAATATACACATGAATATTAGCAACAACTTCCAGAAGGTAGATGCACAAGCATACTATTTTGGATCCCTTTTCTCCCTTTCCTACCATTGCAAGAGTCTGTTTTAGCTAATGTAGCAGCTGGTTTGGTTATTACTTCTATAATATAATCCATAATGCAAAAGCAGCTATTTCCCAAACATTTTAGAGCAATGCAAGTTGTTTACATGTCTCTGGTAGGTAATTTTCCTATAACTTTGTGCCAATTGGTGCCATACTAGTTGGTAAAAATCTCCATTAAATCAAGACAATGCACTTAGTAAATTTCTCTCATATGGAGAATTATAGGAAAATTACAATGGCTGATTTGAGTCCATCACCATGAAGTAAATACAGGGTTTTAGAAAATGTATGTAAACTACAAAAATGGAGTTGTATAATTAAACATCAAATAGTCCAAGTAATAAAATTCATAGATCAGTTGTCTCTCAGTTTGAGTCAGGTCCTTTAAGTACTGTCTCACAACCTGAGCATTGGTTCTTTCATCAGAGGAGTGCCTATCCTTGAAGTTTGGAAATTTCAGCTCTTTCGGTGCACCTATCAGCTGTAAAAAGTAATTGGCATCTTCTTCCAAAGTTTCAAACTTCCCTACAAAGTCATAGTTGATCAGACATGGATAGCAGAGTTTGTTGACCTTCTCCCAGTGGATGTCCATTCCTACTGGACGGTGGGAATCCAGCAAATAGTGGACAAATTCTTTGAATTTGACTCCGGATCCATTATTTAGGGCTTCCTCACAGGCATTTGGCCGATATTTTTTTATAATTGCCTTCCCAAATACTGGATGGTAGTAACTGTTGGGGTGCTCAAATTTGTCCCTAAATGCGGACACCAACCTTTCCATGGGATCACGAACAAACACCGCTTTGGTGTAGGTATTTAAACGAGTATATATTCCTTTTAAGTCAAAGCTGTCTAGCTTTTTCAAATGCTTCCCATAGTGGACAGCATCATGGGAGATGTTGTAGGTAGAAGGAGCTAATCCATTTAGCACCATCAGAATTCTTTTCCAGTTGGAACAGCCAGCCTTGGGTACTTCACAATATAAGACTTTGTGTTTATCTTCTACATAGATCCTGGATACTACGTGAAAAAGATGTGATTGAGGACGACTTACTTCACCGTATTTCTTGCAAAACTCCTGAAGGAAAGATCTGCGTTTCTCTTGAGTCACATAGGCTTTCTTCCACTTGTTGTCTTTGACTAAACTGTTGTTTAAAGGGCGAGTGTCCAATGGCCAATTCATTTCGAAAAACTTCTTGAAAAGGGTCTGACTTCCTTGATGTATTTCCATCAACTTAATTGTTGGAAACCCTGTGGTTTTACTCAAAGGTAGAGTCTTCTCTGGTGAGTGGGTGGTGTCTGTTAAGATTCTAGTAGGTCTCTCAGAATTGAGTAGGTTTTCCTTTGAATCTGCAGGCATGTGGGGCTTGGGGTTCTGTTAAAACAGAGAAGGAGGACTGTTGAAAGCACATTCACAAATGTGGGTATACTGGATAAGGAAGTTAACATATTTGTTTTAAAATACCATCGAGGAGAACATATTTCATATAAGCTGCCAGAACAATTTAGTAAAGTATGCTGGGTATACATTTCTAGTAACTTCCTCCACAGGAAACCTAACAATGAAAAATAGCATCCATGCATCATTTTGAACCAAATTTTCATATTTCATATTATATATATTCAGGTTGCTTATAATTCTTTTAATGTTGGTGCTGTATTATGTTAATAAATTTTCTCATGCTAAACTATCTGAACATTATTGAGGTTAAACTGCTAGTTGTTGATCTGAATCTACGATCATACGAAGTTTACGATTATTTTTATACTATCTTTACATCTATGGTTATCAATTATGTAATTTTATAAGATGCAAAAGAAAAAAAGGATATGGTATCCACAAAATGGAAAAGGAAGGATCCTGAATTTTCATCTTAGTTTTGACTATAGCTGAATAGAATGTAACTCAGTCATTCTGTACACCATTGATTCTGGAGCTAATAAGGAGTGTGTTAGGCAGCAAGTACTGATTTAGTTAGTGCATCTGAATGTAGATACAAAACTTGTATTTGGATTGAGATTTTTGTTGTTTTTGAGAATAATCTGTAATGTACGGAGTAGTTCAAAGTTTTAAACTTAAAATCATAGTTAATCATAAAACTCTGGTGACCATTGCAGTTTTTCAAGCACTTGAAAAAAGTTATATGTTTTTCCTCTTAGAAAATGTGTTCTTTTTCTAAATTTATTTATCACAATAATTTAACAACTGTAATCATACTATCATACAAATTCATTCATGCATAAGATTATGTATGGTAATTTACCCTCTTTCCCAAATGAAAAATGACTAGGAAATCCAAGTCTCCTTGATGTCCTTTATATAAATTTATATCAAATGTAGAATGAGTATTTAGTTCTCTTGTTAGTGGAATGAATTATCCCATCTACCATCTTCTGTTCGTCTGACTAGATCCTTACATGGAAGACAAGGATTACAAGGTGACATTCTCTGACAGGACAAAGAGAGAATTCTCACTTTTATTCTGGCTTAGGTAGGGTGTCTTTGGAGGTCTCAGAGTAGAGAAGTAACATGATCTCACTTAGACTTGAAAAGAATGGTTGGGTAGACTGGACTATTTATATGGTTGTCAGTGTGTAACTGGGAAAATTAATGAATAAGTAGCAGAGGAATCAAGCACTATGGATGGGGGCCACCTCTAGGTACCAATGTTTTTCACTGGCTAAGCTTTAAGGGAAGGTTGATTCTTTCCAGTGCAAAAAGATTGTGTGAGTAATATGTGATCATCCTATGCCAACTTGTCTAACCCCATGAAATAGCTACTCAAATCTTGTACACATTAACCCAACTATCTGGGGTTTCAACTATAAGGTCATTTCACTGTTTTCTTTTCAGAGATGTCCAGGATAACACAGAAGCCCTGAATCCCTCTTTACTATGATCAATGACTTGTAGTCCATAAGTTTTCACAGATAATGTAAAATTTGACTTGAGGCCTAAAAGATCATGAGGTTAATGGCAGACTGCATGGGAGGTACTGAAAACAGTCTGAAATAAGACTGCCACTATATTTCTACTACTACTGCCACTATAAATTGCTATTATTATTATTTTAATAGTGGTAGTCATAGGAATAACATTTTACCCCAGTGACCTAATGAATTTTATGGTTCACCAGTTGCCCACCATTATCCAGACTATAATTTATGTGTCTCTGAAATGCCCTAATCAATTGTCTTTCCTGCCCCAATAACAAGCAAAAAAACCCCAAACCTCAAAACCAAAATCAGCCATCCACTGGACCTCCTGCTCTCCTTCTTGTGGTCATCAAATCCCCCTTCAATCTCAAAGGACTTCTGGCATGTTTGTTTCCCATGACTTTCTCCAAATGAAACCTGGCTGGTATCTGAGACTTCAATTTTTCAAGTAGATGAAACTTCACTTTGCTGAAACCATTTGTTCCTCAGACCAGGAGACAGAAGTTATTTCCTTATACTCCTGCTGCGTCCAGGACACTCCCCGTGGCAAAACCTCCAGTTTTTTTGAAGCACAGGTTCTGCTGTGTCTCTCTTCCTCCTCATGCAGTCAACTGCCTTTATCACTAACCTTTTCACCTTATGCACGAAAAACTTAATCTCCTAACTTAGACTTTATTTCTTCATCCCCGCTCTTGGCATTGACTCCATCGTGTCAACGACGCCATTATCCAATACCCTCAGTTGTGGACCACCTCACTTCTAACTGAAATCTGCTTTCTTACACACATAACCTGCCACTGCCTGCACAACTCTGTCAATGTCTCTGACCAGCATATTCTAACCTTCTCCCTCATTTCAGTCCCTTCTAGTTTTGCAATACTTTCGTTAAGTTCACTATGCCATCCAAGCTCCTAGCAGCCGGCACAAATAGTTCTTCTTTCTGTAGCTTCCAGAAAGTCACTTCTATAGGGAATCTTTCCCTGTTCACTTTATCTAAACTACTTTCCCCTCTGAGATTCTCTCCTGCAGAACCCTGCTGATTTCCCTCATAGCACATAATACAATGCAACCTGATTTGATTTCCTCCCACATTGCTTTTTTCTACTCCATTCCACTCTACCTCGACTGCACAAGAATGTGACTGCAGAAATCTTATCTCTGCTGCTGTCCTTTGGATTTCTGGTACCTGGCACAATGCTTGGCACACAAGATAATCAATAATTACTGAATGAGTAAATGTGATTATAATTTAACGGTGCTTTTCCAAACAAATGCTTATGACCTTGTGGAAGGAAAACACTATTAATCAAGGTCAAGGTTAACTTAGATAAATAATTTACCAATTTATGTTAAGGTACTGAAAATCTATATTCAAACAAGTCTTTGGCAGAAGATAAAACAATAAAATGGGCACATGCAGAGCTGCTGGCATTAGAGCAGGTGTGGAGGGCTGGGAGCCTTACCTCCTGCCAAATCAGATTGGTTCAAAGTCACTCAGTGCTTCCTTGGAACCCCTGGAGGCTGGCAGGCAATCTGGACTTCCAGGTCTCACTGTAGACACCCTGAAGAAGAACGTCTGGGCTGGGGCTCCTGATCTAATTTGAACAAGCTCCGTAGGTGTTTTCTATGTAGCCATGGCAGTTGGGGGCCACTGAAGTAGAGTATAGCCAAGGAAAGTAAAACATAAGACTCCATCTCATATGACCCAAGAGAGAAAGGTACCAAGTATGGTGCCAGTAAGCAGAGCCAAAGACTGCTGGAAGCTGGGGTGTCACAATGACCCTCCCATGAACAGATGGAACACCCCTCACACTTACTTCCCTCCATCGGAAGTTCATGTTTCCCAAGAAAATTTCTAATGACTAGTTTGGCATGGGAATAACTGTATGAGGGGAAGGGTCACAGGTCATTGCTCATAAATAAGATTTCATTCTCCTGTTAGTTTATTTAGTACTACTCAGTTTCCTCAGATCTGTTTAAATCAAGATATGGGCAAAGGGTCAATTCTCTAAAGTAGAGTAATCATATCTCATGGGACTCCTAGTTGGATATCTGTTAGACCTTCTCCCGGCAACACCTTAATTACACCATCATTCACTTACTAAAATCATTAAAATGTGGTAATATTCCTCCCACCATTACCCAATTCCATATCCTTCTAATCATAACAAAGGCTTGTCATAACTGTGGGATTTGGTGTACTAACAATAAGGTTATTCACATATTAAATTTAGGCTTATACCAATAAATTTCCATCATCATCTTAATGACAATAATAATAATAGCAACAGCAATAATAAACTCTAACAACTCCATTTTTCTCTTGGGGCCGTTCACTCAAATTGCCCCTAAAATATCCATCCATCCATCCATCCATCCATCCATCCATCCATCCATCCATCCATCCATCCATCCATCCATCATGCCAACTTATCCTGCCCTTTCCCAAAGAGGCTCCTCCTACATGCTTTTCTATTTTGGAAATAGTTCTATTATATTCTGTCGTCTTCTCACAAAATCTGAGAGATGCTTTAAAAATTAAAGTAGGTAATTTACATCTCATAATGTCTTTTTAAAAATCTCTTTTTTTCCCCATTATCTCTTAATTGGATCCTTTTAGGATCCTCCTAATTAATCTCCCTGAAAATAGTCACCAAATTAGTATTCATAAAGCACATTTTTTTTTTCCTTTAAAGTTGAGACTGGCTCAACTATATTTAAACCAAAGCCTGCACCCCTTAGCTGGCTCTCACAGCCTGTCACTGCTGTCACTTGTCACTTTGTGTTCTGCTCCTTTCCTGACACATGCGCTGTCTTTACGGGCTTCCTTCAGGCTCCCAGAAGCCCCTGCCCACTTCTCCCCATCCTTGCGACTTTCCACATCTCCCAGGCTGATATAGAATCCTGCTTTCTTCCAAAAAGCTACCCAGTGAGGAATTCCATGATGTTAGTGCAATGTCTGTAGCACCTGTGAGACAGTAACTTTATTCCAGCTGACACTGTTATTTAATTTTCTTATTGGAGACACTCTTAGACACAACTAAATTGTAACCTATCGCAAAAAGCTACAATTCTCCATAAGAACCTTTAACAAATGACTATTATTATAAAATTAGTTGAAAGACGTAAACTACTGTTGAAAGTAGTAAACTACTATATATTCTTTGAATGTAATACTTATTACCTCTGGAGCAAATCTGAGAACCTTCTTTTTCTTAGCTTTTAATGCTTCTGTATCAATATACAGCTTCTTCAGGGTCTCCCCCCCCCCCACCCCAATCCAGAAAAGTCATGGGGCAGACTATCAGACACCAGGGGTGCCAACACTGGTAGGGTGGATATCACAGGTGTGGTCCTTGTCCACATGCAGCTAATATTCTTGTAGGGAAAATACATGTCGAACAGGTATTTGCACAATTAATTGATCTATTTCCACCGTGGCAAAGGCTTTACCAGTGTGCTCCACAGAGACCAGGAAAGCAGAAGTGGGAGTGCAGAGTATAAAGACAAATCTGATGCAGTGTGTGTCATTTAGTAGTTTTTCTTTTACTTGACTTAGTTGTTACATCTAGCTGTTTAGGTGACTATCTTGTTTATTTAGGTCAGTGTACAGTCCTATAAATCTATATAGATTTTAGAACAGTATCTTGCATGAGCACATATTTTGAATTTAATTGAAATGAGCAGCAGTATTATCCCTGTGTTCCTTATTCAGGCAGGTAACTCACATTGATTTTATGCCACTTGTAAGTGTTGTACTATAGTAAAAATTAACCTTCGTGAAACTGATGGAAACTGTCCATGTCTAGGAACTTGATCATTCATTCATTCATTTTTTCAATACAAATGGATCAAACTACTACTGTATGCTGTTTTGGGCACTGTATTAACAAGGAAAAATAAAATTTATGGCTCTTCAATTTTAATTGAATTGACAGAAAAAGACAACTCAGCAAAAGTGTATTAATGGCCACAATGAAAGGATGCACAAGATATTTGGGGAACAGAGAGAAGAAAGAGTTATTGATTTTCTTCTGAAGAGATTTTGGGTGCGAACTTCACAGAGGAAGGGGTCACTAAGATGAGTCTAGGGGCATAAATGGGAACTTGACAGGTAGACAAACCAGAGATGGAAAGGATTGTCCATGCTGTCATCGAGAGGATTTGTGGGGAACCAGATTCAGAATAGAGGGAGGGGCAGGAAGGCCTGGGATTCTTTCCAGGAGGGCCTTGTGCCCTTATTCAGAGTTTAGACTCTACCCTTTAGGTGGCAAGATTTTCAACAAGGCAGAAACATGGAATGAATACCCCAAGAAATGACTGCAGCATGGGGCGGGGAGTCATCTAGAAGAGGATGGTGACCACCCATCAGGAGTTCATAGTCAGGAACTAGAATAAAAGCATGAGAGTGAAGAAAAGGGAATGGTTTGAGACAAACTAGGAAACTTCTCAGACTGGAAAGCAGGGGTGAGGGAAAAGAATGACTCCCTATTTCCCAGAGAGGAGTAGCAGGTGGCTCAGCAGGCTATGGAGTAGCTGTGGGTATCAATGTCTTTAATTTCAGACATTTTGGGTTTTGGTACCTTTAAAAGATAGGGATGTCCATCTGAGGATTCCAAAGCTAGGTACACAAGTGTGGGATTTGGTAGCTGCAGGAGGTGTTAGTTGAATTATTGGGTCTTAATGGCACTGCCTAGTCAACAGTCGTGGGAACCACACTGTGTTTGCTGAGGGCCTACTATGTGCAGACTTATAATATGTACTGCCGTCTGTAGCCATAACAATCTTTCATTTTCATTTTCCAGATGGAGAAATGGAGCCTTAAAAATATGAAGTAACTTGTGGAAGACACACAGCTTCAGAGAAAAGAAATTTTACTGGACAGTCTTTGGGTCACATAGGTGGATACAAAAAAGAAAACCAAGAATTTAAAACCATATTTAAGGTAGGCTGATAAGAAAGAAGAAGAACATGCAATAGGATGGCATAGAAGGGGGCATTTGGCCTCTGTTTGCAGATTGGGAGGGTTTCCTGGAGAAAGTGTGTACCATGCAAAGGACTTCCCTTTCCTGCCTGTGATTTGTTGCCTCTATTTTGAATATTATTCCCCACTTTCCTCTCTTAATTAAAAGATGAGGGCAGGAACTAAGTGATTTAATCAACGCATCCACCCAAAGGTGATACAGTTATATTCATTTTACAACAAAGGACTTGAAATCCAGACACTTTCTCAAGTTAACACATCTATTGCTAAAGCAGAGCTGCATGACTCAGTCATTTATGGCTTTTTTTAGTGTACCATATGTTAAACAATATATTTTTGTTTAACACCCATTAAATTAATTGATGCACAATACCAGGCATAAGCCTGTCACAAGAAAGCAGAGTAATAACTTGGATTTTTAAGTCATATGAACCTGGTTTTGTTCTATCACTTGCAATCTGGATGACATTGGCTATCCTATTTTACTTTTCCAAGCTTTAGTTTCTCATCTGTAAAATGAGATTTAATATTAGAATACTAGCATTTTCCTTATATGGTAGTTAAATAGTAGGAAATAAGTGTAGACCGTGATTAACATAAACTATGTTCGCTATAAATATTAGGTTTTTTAAAAAAGATTTATTTATGCATACAAGAGCTAAGGTATAGGTCAGAGGTCTGAGAAGGGTGAGAGGATTCACCAGAGACAGAGTGGGGAGCATAACAGGTAGATCGACTGAAATACACTGCTGAGGGAGCAGTGGGTAAGGCAGAAAGGTCTACTGCACCATGTGTGACCCCTCCCTGGCCCGGGATCGAACTCACATGTAGTGTAGCAGATGCTTCACAGTGCTGTGCTCAAACCACTGTGCCACCAGGGAGGCCCAATATTAGATATTTTTTATTGACTTATTCAATCAATAATGATTTATTGATCATTTCTATATGACAAGTATTTCCTAAATGAATATTAATGCTTTTTTCCCCTGTATTTTAAAAAAAGATTTATTTATGCATACAAGAAGGTATAGGGGTGAGAGGATTCTCACCAGAGATACCATTGACAGAGTGGGGAGCAAAATAGGCAAACTGACTGCAATACACTGCTGAGGGAACAGCAGGTGAGACAGGAGAGGTCTGCTGTGCCATGTGGGTCACCTCTCTGGCCTGGGATTAAACTTGAGCTGCAGTTGCTGAGATAGCTTCCTGGTGCTGAGACTTACCCCTTTGCACTAACAGGGAGGCTCTTGGGTGTTTTATCTTTTCTTCGTTTCTTAAAATCTCTTTCCATTCTAGGGCCTCCCTGGGGGCACAATGGGTTGAGCAACGCACAGTGAAGTGGACCGCAGCCACTGCAGCACAAGTTCGATCCTTGCTGCTGGCCAGGGAGGAGACCCACATGGCGCAGCAGACCTCTCCTGCCTCACCTGCTGCTGCCCTCAGCAGTGTGTTTCATTCGGTCTGCCTGTTCTGCTCCCCACTCTGTCTGGTGAGTCCTCTCACCTCCCGTGACTCTGGCCTGTACCCCAGCTCTTGTATGCATAAATAAATAAATCTTTTAAAAAAATAAATCTCTTTCCCTTCTACCTCAAAACATTTGGCAAAGCTCATAAATGTTCAATAGAGATAAAGATGAATGGAAGAAAAGAATGAAGACAACTTGGGTACAGAAATGGAAAAAAAAAATCAATAGAGTTGCAGACAAAAGCAGAGGGGAAAAGAAGGAAAGAAAGCACAATTACTGGTAATAAGGAAGAATAACAAACACTTGGGGCTAGACATAAAGGGAGAAACTAGTGAATTTTAATTACCTCCAAACGACAATCTTGAAAACATTTAAATGGCTTAAATACAAAAAAAGTTTCAGTATTGAGGTAATTCAACTTGATCCAAGAAGCTAATTTCTACGGTCTGTTTGGGTTTCAAGGATTAAAATTATGATTTTTTTGACCAATTCTTTCAATTTTGAATGTAATTCCTCTCTAATTTTCCCCTTTAAACCAGAGAAGCTCAAGATATGAGGACTGAGGATATAACACACATAACCATCAAGAGGAATTTTCTACTAAGAATCGTGTTATTCAATGGCTTGGCAAGACCAGAAGCTAAAAACAGACATAACCTTAATGTAAGTAAGTAGATAAGGCATTCCCCTAATGGGTTCAACACACCTTTATAGATTTATCATTTTCTCTTACTCCTAAGTTATATTGCATAAATAAGGCTATTCTTTTATTTTATATTTACAGATATATATATCTGCATATATATATCTGTATATATACATATATATATACACACACAAACGTGCACATACACACATACTAATATAGACTTGAGTAATAATTCTTGTAGGTCACTGTGATGTCAGTGGAGAAGTGGGGAACAGCCCAGTTCTCTACTTCCATCCCAGGATGCTTTAGTGAGCAGAACACTTTGCTTTTGAATGAAACTCAAAACTTTAACAAGGAGCTGAAACATGATATAGTGAAACACATTCAAAATGTACGACAAAATAACAGTCAATTACAGGGGCCTCCCTGGTTGTACAAAGGATAAGTCTCAGCACTATGATGCTATCCACAGCCATTGCAGTACAAGTTCAATCCCTGGCCAAGTAGCTAACCTGCATGGCCCAGACCTCTCCTGTTTCACCCACTGCTCCCCTCAGCAGTGTATTTCAGTGGATCCACCTGTTCTGCTCCCCACTCTGTCTATGATGAATCATCTCATCACCCCACACCCCTGGACTATACCCCAGCTCCTGTATGCAAAAAAAAAAAAAGTCTTAAAAAATAGCCAATTACATTTGATATTAAAGAAGTAGAAGTGCATGCCTGACTATTAGGATTTCACTAGAATTTTAGACATTGCATAGATTTGCAATTGGATTATGTAATACCTCCTTGTTGATTCTTAGTTTTTTAAAAATTAGAATTTGTCAGGAAACCTCTCCTGGCAATGAAGACAATGTGTGTGTAGCTGAGAGGGTTCTGGAAATGGAGGCTGGTGCTCTAGTTCTGACTTTTTGTTCTAGAAAGTGCAGTTACTGGACAAGTGTTGCTCTAAATTTCAGGAGGGAGGAAGGAACTAGCTGCCCTGAATTGACATGCTTATGTATAAAGTTTTCTGTCTTTAGTGCTAGTGGTGGGGAGGTGGTGTCATTAAGGGCATGGTTTAGTAAGCAAGACATTTTCACAGACAATGGGAATGTATCCATGGAGTAAAACTGACATTGGGAGTGGAATGGGGCAACACCGGGCTGGGGGAGAGTCAGAGACGTGGGTCAGCAGTGACAGTTGGAGTGCCCCCTGGTGAATGGGGGTGGAAGTACAAGACAGAAGAAAGCTGTTGTGAGGTCAGTATGGCAGTTGGATAAATCAGGAAAATATAAAGAAGACTGAATTTTGAGCCAGACCAACCAGGTATTCCTCTTCAGACCCATTTACCCAAGGTCACGGGAAAATCTCAGTCCTCTGATGGGAAAGATGAGTCTTTTTGAGAATTAGAGAGATGTGGTTATAAAGTGTCTTTTGCAGCATCTGATATGTAATACACATCTACAAAATGTTAAGACGTCCCACTTGTGTGGCTTTCTCTTCAACTTCCCCTCTGCAATGGAAATGTTACCCGTAATACCTGCCCTCCCAACGTCAGAGTGACCATGGCCACAGGCCTGCAGTGATAGGGATGGACACAGATTTGATAAGGAGTGGGCGCCTGTCATAAGGGCAGCTGTCCAGATGCCAGCTGACAACCAAGAAGAGGACTTGGAGCAATAACCTGCCATAGTGTATAGACAGTAACTAGCAAAACCTGTTAGTTCACCTCTGCCTTGGACAGAGGTAAAAATATAGAAAATATGGAGAGATTTGGTCAATTATTGATAAAGAATTAAAAAAAGGCAGCCACAAAGAGAAGCAGAGCTCGCAGAAGAGCTGGGTCCAGATGATGGTGGAGCTAGAGGGTTTAATGTGGGTAGTTCAGGCCAAGGAAGCAGCATATATGTGAAGGCCTACTCCTTCATCCACTCACTGCCCATTAATCAAAAGCTACTTGAGCCTGGGCAGTAGCGATGCCAATTGCGAGAGCAGCAGAGACACTGGCAGGAACACATTCCATTTGTCTTATTTGGTTTAGCATCTGCCAGACTCAGATCAGATACGCCTGAGTCAGCACCTTTGAGTGACACACGCCTCTCTGCGTCACGTCGTCTGCATGTTTGACAACTCAGCTTTAATGAAGGCTGCCTCCCCAAAGCCTGGCCCAACCTCTCAGTCCAGATCAGGCAACTCACTGTTTAGTGCTGCCATGGCTCTAGGAAGAGAGGATTGTCTGTAGCTCCATATCACAACACGTGGATCCCGAGACCACACTCTGAGGGGAGTCTGGAGGAAGAGTAGGAAAGAACAATAAAGAATGCAAAGGAAGCCTGCAAGACACAAAGTCCCAGTGACTTTGTGTCAGAGTACAGAGAGGCAAGGGGGAGCAGAGTCACCGTATGCGGGGGGTCAGAGTATATAGATCTGTAACAAAACAATGTGATGTTCAAGCGGATATTCACAGTTTTAGCTCTTCATCAAGACAAATTGTATTACCAATACTTTAAAAATATTACTTTGTTAATTCTAAAGTTTGTGGCTTTTTGGGGTTACAAAATGGGTGGCTTCTCCTGGAGATGATTGTACTTGACTCAAAACATCATTGAAATAGCAACTAAGAAGCATCTCGGCCATGACCATGGTCTTCTCCTTTAGTCCCTCTCTCTTGCAGACGCCTGGTATAGCTGCACTGCTCCTGAGCCCTTAGCCCACGTCTAAGAGGCTTCGGTGTCTGTTCAATCTCCTTTCCCAAGGTGGGACAGGATGATCTACTGGAAATGGGAGGATCCCAGAGGGACTCTTGTCACCGACAGCCCGACCGTGGTAAGTGTAAGTGTGTGACTGGTGCAAGGGAAGGGGAGCTGGAGGTGGCCCAACACAAACTGACCTCTTTTTCCTTTTTTTAGATTTATTTATGCATATAAGAACTGGGGTGCAGGCCAGAGTCGTGGGAGGTGAGAGGATTCACTAGAGACAGAGTGGGGAGCAGAACAGGCAGATTGACTGAAATATACTGCTGAGGGGTGCAGCGTGACCTATTTTTCCTTTAGGCAGAGCCCTAGTCCAGGAAGCTGCATGCACCCAGGCAACTGCTGCCTCCTCCTTTCATCTACTGGTCTAAAGCAGCTTAGCCTTGGGAACAGCAATGGCAGCTGTGAGAACAAGGGGGGCACCAGCAGGGGCTGCTGTTGATATCCAAACCCAACCGTTTTAGACAGAAACACTAACAGACAGCGTTCTACATATTCCATTTATAACATGACACATGCCATATAGCCAGCATCATTCTCGAAAGTCCTTCAGACACTGTATCATAATCTGCCTTGCACAGAACAGAATCTCTTGGCATGCTTTGTTCAGAAATAATATCGCAATATCACACCTCCACCAACCCTCCTCTACTCCATACAAGGGAAACTTGTCCACAACAGGGAGAAGGACATCTGAAGCTCCCTATCAAGAATTTTCTTAGGGCTTCCCATAACTATAGGCTACTTATAACAAGTCTGAAGCCAATACTGTAACAAGACAAATGGATGGATATGAACACCATTTACCTGTGCATACCAAAGAAAAAAACTTTTAAATTTCTCTGTTCTCAGACCAATGGACAGACCCTCTTTCTTCACAGTGACTCATGTCTCATGTGTTGAGACTGCCAGGTGGAGAGCATGCTCCCTCCCGAGAGAGGAGGGGAGGGCATATTTCTCCTAATTGACAGTGCTGTTTGCCTGTCTTGGCCCGCCAGGGTTCCATTCTCCTTTAGTAAAAGGATAGCTCTGAACTAAGATTGGAGGGAGAGCATGAGGGGTGAGAGTGGGTTTGGCATGAATTTTGATGCTGTTCACCACGTGTGTCAGGTGCTGCACAAATTAATCATCATCCTTGCTTCAGGTAGACGTGATCTTGTTTCCATTATGTAGGCTCATTACACAGTTAGCAACTACTAGCAACTACTAGAGTTTACTTATCTGGCTCCTTATCATGTGCATATCACATTTCTAGTTCGAGGGGCTTTCAAGGTCACTATCTCAGTGATTAGAAGAGCATTTCCTTGACTAGGATCCCAGTGAAAACCTTTATTCTGAGCTACATTGATGTGGCAGTAGGTATCCCTCAACCTTTGTTGCTCCTGTTCTCCAGTTTGAATTATGTGTACTGGTACCACTCCACTCAACAATCCCAAATACTTTAGTGTGGCCAGAGAGTTAGGGGGCTCGTGCTCCTCGACAGCCATCATGTGAGCTCGTGCTGCCTGGACTCTGGGCCTCTGCGACTAGCATAAACCACAAGGAAGTTGTTATCATCATTCCGCTTTCGCTTTCGCAACAGCCTTAGAACAAAGCTTCTTATCTTGATGGCATCATTACTTCCCCTTCTGCTTCTGCACAGCCATTAAAAACACATGTATCCAGACTTGGTGGCTATGGAGTGGGGATGTTTTCATTCTGTCCATAGTGGCCTTTTCCAATTTGTTTTTTATCTTGGCATTTCAGAGACTGTGAATCTGGGAAAACACAGTGTGGCCCTTGTGAGCTGTGAGCCTGGACAGAAAATTAAGAAAGTTGACAGTACCTTTCAACCCTTGAGGTCTACAGAACTACGCCCAGACCATTCTTAGAGCCTGTTATGAGAATCGATTAAACAATACCTTCATTCGAGAAGTATTTATTGAGCACCTAATATATGCACCATTTTTTTGGTGTTAGGGCTCAAGAGGAAACAACACTGATTCTCAAGAAGCACATTCTACTGGGTGATGACAGATAATGAACAAGTAAGCCAATAAACAAGAAAAAAATAATGGCAATAAGTGTGATGCAAAAACTAATCAGAGTGGAAATGATGGGGGGAGAGTCGGAGAGACTGCATCAAACAGAGTTTCAGGGAAGATCTCTTGCCTAAGTTGACATCAGACTGAGAAGGAGACTGAGATCTGGGAGGAGAAGCTTTCAGGCAGGGGTAGTGACACAAAAACCCACATGTGGGAGTGAGCCGGCTGGGTGGGTACAAGGACAGAGGGCAGGCCTCTGCAGTTGTCACGTGGGTGAGAAGGGCCCATTGACACAAGACCAGATCAAAGAGGTCAGGACTTCAACCTGTAGGGCTATCAGATTACAGAAGGACCTTGGGCCTTATCAGAGGTATAATATGAGCCACTTGGGGTTTGTAGACAGGGGATTCACATATTTGAAGGATATTTTGTAAAGCTCACTCTGTAAAGCTGGCCAAATGGAGAATGGTGTGGAGGTTGGTAAAAGTGGGAGCAGGGGTTAATCAGAGTAGCCTGGAAAGAGAGCGCAGTGGCTGGTACCAGTAGAGATAAACCAAAAAGGAATACAGGTTATGTTTTAAGAAAATTTCTCACTAATTTTTCTGAGGTCATTTCCTTAATTCCAAAATCATTAGCAACACTGCCACGTTATATTTCCTGCAGAATCAAATAGGAAAAGCTTTGGTTTTTGGAGCCCTTAGTGATTCTTCCCTGACCACTTTTCATTGATCGTTCACTTCTCCAAACTCCCACACTTTTCATATGTGTAGTTAATAAGTGAGCAAGTAACAACAACATGCTCTGCTATTCTGTGTACTGTTTAAGGAATATAATCTCTCTTCCAGGATAGAAAATCCCTTTAGAACACTCTTTCACATCTTCCATAACACTTAGCACAGCTCAAAACACCAGGCACATGTTGAAACTGCTTATTGATTGATTAAAAACATACATCACTAGCATTTGTCTCTTCAGTATTTCTCTGGTATGAAGAAGGGTGATTATCTGTCAATATTCATTGCACCATTGAACCAATATGCAAAGCATTAATCATCTTTGAGATAACCAGATGAAGCTTCCTTGTAATCTTTCTATTTTGCTGAGATAATTTCACTTGCTTTGGAGTTTATGAGGCCATAAGTGGCTCCCATCTGTTGACGAACATATTTCTAAGAGTCATTTAGTCTCAAGTATGGAATACTTGAGGGGAAGTTAAATTGTAACTTTTATATTAAGTGTCATCTTAGTAACAGAACCAAAATTGGAAGCATGTGTTCAATTTTGGTCTTTCATTTTCAAAGCTTTAGGTCAGACAAAGAATTAATTTCATTTGTTTACAAAGTAGATTATGCCTAATAAAATCTATGTTGTTTATGGTCACATTTTAGTCAATCCATTGCCTTAGAAAATGAGAGAAATTTGATTGGCCAAATCATTCAACATAGTAAATTACATTATTCCACATCCACAGAACATTGGTCTAATTGAATTATCCAGTAATAGTATGATGAAAATACTCCCTTCTAATACATTTGAGCAAGGCACATACCAGTGATGAAACAGTGAAGAATCTTGTTTATTTCATCCTTGTTTGATGATCGACCATACAATGTAATGTAACACTTCTGTGGATAATAACTTTTTCCACATTAAGGATAATAAAGACAATGTAGCTTTCACTCTGATGCTTACTGATACTTTGAATTTTCACTACTTGTCTGTATTTCTTTTCCTTCCCAGAAATTTGTTCTCTGATAAGTGTTACTTTACGAAACAAAGTTTAAATAAAATTGGTTTCAATTTAGGCATAATAAAAGAGCTCAGTCTGCTCATTTTCCTTCTCTAGTGAGAGGTAGAAAAACTCTCTAGGGCACTTTGTTTGATTCCAGAGATTGTGCTGAGAATGAAGCAGCATATTCTCAGCAGATGCAGATACACACAAAAGTCTACCTACAGCATCAGGGAAGAGCACTGATGGAGAGTGATGAGACTGGGTCTAAGGGGTTTAAACTACACACATACACACGCACACGCCACACATTTGTATATATATAAATAACACCTTTGTATATATAAACTATATATATGTTTTTATGTATATATAACAAACAGCAGAACAGAGATTCTACAGAATTACCCTGGTAGTAACTACAACTTTTTATTCTTAGCTTTTTTGTTGGATGGGATTAGAGTTATTTATAATGTTCGAATTTTTAAAAAAGTGTTTGAATTTGTAAATACTAAGGAATAGTTATTTTAGCATTATTATATGGAATGTATCTTAACTGAAGCAATGCTAGGTATATACTATAAAAATATGTCTTATCTCTTGCTCATTATTTTTCAAAAGATAGTCTTTTTTATGTTAACAAGCAACTTTTATACAAAATAATGATGACTTAAGTGCCTCTTTCATATAAGTACAGAACATGAGAAGATGTCATTTAACTCTACTGGGATGAGCCAGAACATGGGTAAAATAGTTTAAAGGCAGACAAAAAATACATCATAGAAAGTCCATTCATATATGATTAAAATTGATGTAGTGGCTCATTTTGACTATAGTTTAACCCAAGAAGTAAAAGAAATATTATCTACATGGAGATGGTGTGAATTAAAGAATGTGGAAGGGCTTTTATTAATTGCATTTCTGTTAAGTAGAACTTGACTATTGAGGTCTTTTGCTGTATTGAGAGAAAAATCCCAGATGATGGCACTAACCATTTTGCTAAAAAATCTGCTCAGCTAAAATTTTCTCCTACTCAGTTACTGACCTTCAGGTATGGATACTGGAAATAGGGAAATGACTAGAAAACTTCAAAAAAGAAAATAAAGAGAAACGGACTGACTAGAATGAGATGGAAATGAATGATAGAAAATCATATGTATGTTTCACTGACCTTTTTGGGATAGCATCTTATATGGTGTGACTCATTTATGCTAGACAGTAAGTTATTACTATTTTTCAAATTATGTTTAATATGTGCTACATATGTGCACAGTAACCCATATTTTTTCATACAACAACACTATTATCACTATTGATAATAATGAAAGACTTAGAGAAGACTTTAGAAGTAGGTGCTTATCTGAGAACCAAAAGAACAAGAGAACATCTGACAGTTGGTGAGACAAAGGGTTTCTACTTCAGTTCTCATTGTATGGCCATGATACTTCTGTCTGAGCTTTGCCAAGGAAAACTGCCAGTGGGCAACAGATTATTCCAGTGTATACCTACCCCCCCTTCTCCCTGGTTTTTAATATCTTTTCAGGTGACAAATAGTTTTTCTCTTAGACAAGATTCACTTGATTTTTCACTTACTCAATTAAAAAAGCAATTTAATGCTCAACAGGAACCTCAGAGTGAGTATGTGCTCATTGTGATTTTTAAAATGCTTTGGAAAAAGACTCAGTGCATCATAAATATAGGTCTTGGAACCAATTACTTCAGTGTTGGTGTCAAAATTGGAGTGCTGACTAGGGATAAGTGGGGTCAATTAAATAGAACAATTTCTAAACAAGTAGTGGTGTAGCACAATAGTGCAGAGAAAGGATTTCAGAAAGAGATACACCTCTACTCAGATTCCAGCTTGAACCGTAGCTTTACATACAGATCTGTCAAGCAGCATAGAGTGGTGGCTGGTGCTTATGCTACAGAATTAGATTGGCTCGTCCACTTCCATTCTGGTCTGTGATCTTAGGAATGCTACCAACTTTGCTAACCTTGATTCTCATGATTTGTACCTACCTCACAGAGTTACTGCTATGAGGCTTAAATGAGATAATTTTATGTAAGATTTAGCACAATGCCTACACAAAGAAAGCTCATTAAGCACTTAATAATAATCCTGGCCATTATTATTGTCAATTTAGTGACAAGCACAGCAGGATATGAAACATTACTAAATGTTTCATGCCTGAGTTTTCACCTGTACAAAAAGGAGATTAAATTACCTATTCTCACAGGACTGTTGTAACAAATAAATGAGATATGGAACACTGAGTGACTACTACAATTATGGGTTGCAATTATACAGAAACATGGAAGACTCCAGTGAGAACTATCTGCATATTAGATTGCTAATAGATTTCACAATGTTGCTAATAAACAATTTTCTTTTGAACCATTATTTTCAGTGTTCATGCTTTTAAACACTCAAGGGATGTTTCCTCAGCCTTCCTTTGTCTTAACATGTTTCCAGTCTATTTTCACGGACACCCCTACTTAATATTTTAACTTTCTTAATTTTTCCTTAAAGAGGTGACACACCCTGGCCCTTTGATATTTACACCTAAGTATTTCCTAGCTGTGAAACCATCTGGCCTTTAGCAAAGGGCATCTTCTCTAAATCCTTCTTGGTTAAGCAGCACTAGTGCCACCGCTTTTGATTCTTTCAGTACGGCTCTCAAGCATTTTTAAAAGGCTTATAAATTGGACAGCTATTTGCTAGAACTTCCAATTTGGGATAAAACTTCCAGTTCTAGAAGGTAGTCATAAAAGAGAATTGGGAGGATGGGACCTTTACTAGCTTACTAAGTGCTGAAGTCACAGAGAGAAACTCAAAGTCAAAATTGTCTCAAGTGCATGGTCATTTTGATAAGAATAGAGTTAGGTGATGCAGTCCTACCTTAAACTTGGAAGTTGCAAATTTCATGCTGCACTGATATGGTAGCAGTGAATGCCACTGACATGTTTATTACATTTGAGTAAAAAAAAAATCAGGTGTTTAATTCTATACCCAAACAAACTGTTCACTGTTCTGTAGGTAATTATGGAAATGGACATAAGGTGAAAATAAGGTCTGGCTCTCTCTATCCTTCAATCCTTTCATTCACCTGGTTGTGTGACCACTATTCATAGAGACCATGTGCAGTCTTCACCTGCCCCTTTTATTTTTGGTTTAGATTCCTTGCCTTGGAGGACAAAGGACAAACTTGTTCCCTGCCTTATAAGAGTTAATGGCACAACAGTTAATGGTTTAAGCAGTTCAAGATACAGGGAGTAGACTATTCCACATTGAGCAGGCTACTAGGATAATAACACAGTGAGCTGAAGAATTTACATTTAACCAGCAATTGGCTGGATAGTTTTGATGCACATGGTCTAATAGAGATTCCCAAAATGACCAAATGTGGTTTTACTTTTTAGGATAATACTATCTAGCTACAGATAGATATTATCTAGGTATCTAGTTAAGGTCTAACCATGTGGGGATATAAGTGATGTAGACAAGAAAATGCAAAGGGGCAGAAAAATAAAGTTGGAACATAAAAGTGGAAAGTGCAAGCTGCTCATGCACGCTCCCACTTCCAGGGATGTGAAGTGGTGACCTTGAAACTAGCTGTCCCTTGATTCTGGTTTCACAGGCCAAGGACTTATTTTTATCACCTAAGCCAACCCTACTCCACCTGATGACAGGGCCCAGTTCAGCTGCTGTGTCATTCTCCCATATTTTGTGGATGGCTGATTGATTATTAACCTTTAATAAAGTATGAGAATGAAAGAAAAAAATCTTTATACTTCTGTGTTTACGATATTTGGGGTCTTCTAAAGCACATAGCCTCTCTTGATTATTGATTATGTTATGCTTGAACCCAAATACTAACCTGGACTTTCTGGGTGGGGTGATAGGGAGGGTCTCAGGATCTGGGTAACAAAGCTTCACAGGTGATTCTATTACACAGGCAAGGATAATAATCACTGCTAAAAATAGGGGAGATATTTCTCCTTAAATTTTAGTTTTCCAGCATAGAAGGGATGTTAGAGGACTGGTGTTTTAGAAAGGTCAGGCATACCTCTTTTTATTGTACTTCAAAGTATTGTACTTTGCAAATAACTGCAAGTTTTACAAATTGAAGGTCTGCGAGACCCTTGCATTAAGTCTACTATTACTGTTTTTTTCGACAGCATATGCTTATTTCCATGACACATTTTGGCAATTCTTATATTTCTAGATTTTTCCTTCATCACTATATCTGTTATGGTGACCATTGATCAGTAATCTTCGATGTTACTACTGAAATTGTCTTGGAGCCCTACCAACAGTGTCACTATAAGATAGCAAACTTAATATTGTGCTTGGTCCAACTTGTCTCTCTCCCTCTCCTTGGCCTCCCTGCTCCCAACAATATTGATATTAGACAAGTTCATAACCCTACAGTGATTTCTAAGTGTTGAAATGAAGAGTAGCATCTTTCTCACTTGGAAACAAAAGCTAGCAACGATTAATTTTGTTGAGAAAGACATGCTGACAGCCATGATAGGCCAAAAGTGAGCTAAATTGCAAAAGTTAGCTAAATTGAAAATGCAAAGATAAAGTTCTTAGAGAAAATTTAAAGTGCTCTTCCAATGAACATGCGATGACAAAAGAGAAACAGGTGTCTTTCTGATATGGAGTTAGTTTTGAGTGGCCTGCATAGAGGACCAAGCCGACCAAAACATTCCTTGAGCCAGAGCCTAATACAGAGCAAGGTTGAGAGAGGTTAGAAAGTTACAGAAGAAAATTTTAAAGCTATCAGAGGTTGGTTCATGAAGTAAGAAGGCATTTCCATAACATCAAAGCACAAGGTGAAGCAGCAAGTACTGATACATTTGCAGCAGGTTATACAGAAGACCTAGCTAATATCATCGATAAAACACTAAACAACAGGTTTTCAATGTAGGCAAAAAAATCTCGTGTTGGAAGAAGATGTCACCTGGGACATTCATAGCTTTAGAGGAGAAGCCAATGCCTTGCTCAAACTGTCAATGAGCTGACTGTCTTGTTAGGGACTAATACAACTGTTGAGTTTAAGTTGAAGTCAATGCTCATTTGCCATTTGAAAATCCCAGGGCTATTAAGAGTTATGCTAAGTCTGCTCTGCCTGTGTTCTATAAATGAAACAGTGAAATCTGGAAGGCAGAATATCTGTTCACAAAGTGGTTTACAGACTATTTTAAGCCCACTGTTGAGGCTACAGCTCATTGACAATGCACCTGGTTATTCAAGAATTCTGATAGGAGTGTACAAAATTAATGTCATTTTCAGGTCTATTAACACAACCCATTCTGAAGCCCATGAATCAAAGGGTACTACTTATTTTCAAGTGTCATTATTTAAGATTTACATTTGTAAGGCTATATCTACCATATACAGTGAGTCCTCTAATGATTCTTGGAAACTTAAGTGAAAACTATCTGGAAATGATTACCAATCTAGATGTCATAAGAACATTCATATTACATGGGAGGAGTTAAAATAACATTAACAGGAGTTTGGAAGAAACTGTTTCCAATCCTCATAAATGATTTTCAGGGATTCAAGATGTCTATGCAGGAAGTAACTGTAGATGTGGTGGAAATAGCAAGAGAATTGGAATTGTAAGTGGAGTCTGAAGATGAGGTTCAATTGTCACAGTGTTATAATAAAGCTTGTACAGATGAGTTGCTCCTTATGGATGAGCGAAGAAAGTAGCTTTTTAAGATGGACTCTACTATTGATGAAGATACAATGAACATTGTTGAAATGACAAAAAAGGTTAGAATTTTACCTAAATTTGGTTTGAAAGGATCAACTTCAATTTTGAAAGACATTCTACTGTGGGTAAAGTGTCAAACAGCATCACATGCCACAAAGAAATCTTTTGTGAAAAGTCAATCAATGTCATAAACTTCACTGTTGTCTTATTGTGAGAAATTGTCACAACCACCTAAACCTTCAGTACCCTGCTTAGTCAGCAGCCACAAACAATGAAGTGAGAACCTCCACTGGCAAGAAGACAACTCATCAAAGCTTAGATAATGGTCAGCATTTTTTAGCAGGAAAGTATTTTTAATTAAGGTATGCACATAGATATTTTCAAAGACATAATGTACATCTAGTAGATGACAGTATAGTATAAACATAACATATATGTACTGGGAAACCAAGAAAATTGTGTGACTTGCTCTATTGTGATATTCTCATTGTTGTGGTGGTCTGGAACTGGATCACAATACCGTTGAAGTGTGCCTTTAAAGTGGAGCAGAATGGAAGAGGAAGGTTAATGTGGGGTGAGACTGATGCAGAACAGTGTTGAAAAGCCATCAAGCAAGCAAGAGGAGAGCCAGGAGGAAGCCTGGACCTTGGGCAGCAGAGGAGGAGATGGACAGGAGAAGATGCTAGATCACATCAGACATGCCTGATGGTGGCCAGAGGTGGAGCTGATGAGGACTCTGAGGTTTCCAATTTGTTAGGGTTGAATTTTGACCCCAAAGAGATTTGCTTAAGTCCTAATTTTTGGTGCCTGTGAATGTGGCTAAGAACTTTGCAGGTGTAATCAAGTTAAGATGCCACTGTGGGTCCTTAACCACTATAGCTGATGTCCTTACAAGAAGAGGCACAGAGAGACTGGAGCTGTGTGATAACAGAGGCAGAGACTGAAGTGATGTAGCTACAAGCCAAGGAATGCCAAGGACTGTCGGCTGTCTCCAGAAGCAAGGATGAGGCAAGAAAGGGTCATCCCCTGCTGGTTTCAGGGGGAACATGACCCTACTGATACTTGGGTTTGGGGCTTTGAGCCTCTAGAACTGTGTCATTATACATTTCTGTTGTTTGAAGGCACCTGTTTTGTGCCAGTTTGTTACAGAAATCTTAGGAGTCAAATCCACAAGCTATAACACTGTGCTGATGGTTCTTTGCAATGGACAATCAGTAAGGCAAGGCATTGTCACAGTCAGAGTCTGAACTGTGAACGTTCTCAAAAACACACACATCCCCTGTACAAGAAATGAAGTCCCATATTCAGTGTTCCTCTTTGTCACCTAGCTGTACAAAAACAAAGTATTATTTCATTCTGGGTTTCAATTATGTCCTATCCAAAAAGGCAAAAACACAAACTACTGATTTCATATGGGTTTCAACTGTCTGTTCTACAATACAAGTCAGTTTTCAAAAGTTAACATAACAGGTTTCTAGTTCAGTTTTCCCATTCTCATCGTGAACATATTTTGATTCGGTTTTGAAGGTATTCTTGGTTGTATTTTAAGCTGTTATCTTTAATCTACCATAGTAAAAATTATTCAAAAACCTACAGGAGATTTCATCTCTACAGGGCACATTTTTCAGATAGGAAATTGTTGCAGAATTGAACTGCCACAGAGACAGCTGAAAAAAATGGGTCATGCATTCATCCCATCCTGGGACATACGCTGCCAGGCGGTTCATTGCTCATTTTTGTCCTCTTCTCGTAAACAAGCTGCGTTAACAAGTTACTTTTAAAAAGCATACTAATTTCCCCAGTGAATTACACAGGAAAGAATCCAGCATTCCCTCCAGAGAACTCAAATAGTTGTTTGTTCTCAGAGCTCAGGTGTGGTGAAATAGCTGTGAGCTAGCAAATGCACACAGGGATCGGCCAGCAGGCTCCTGTCTTCCCCCAACCACTCCAGCCTTGATTTCTCACATTGGTGTGCAACTCGTAGCTTGTCTAATGGGAAAAAAAAAAGACTGGATTTTCAATTTCAATTTAATTACACAATCTATAGTGCCTGGTGGGAAGGATTTAGGGGCAAGATTAACACTCAACAGTGCTCCGTTTTACATTCCTTTCTGATAAAGAACACTGTATTGATTATCCAAAGTGAGTTTTCAAAAATGTTTTTCCAAAGCTAAATTCTTTTGGTGGCAGGGCAGAATGATGGAAAGAAGGATGGTAATTTCATTTCTTGGCACTTTTCCAGGCTTTAGATAAATGAGAGGTACCAGTAGCCTTCTGAAGTGTATGGCTACTGCATTCTTGAGAGTGAGGAGCAGCTCTCCAATAGAAATTGCATCATGGAATTAGAAATACCAGCTGGTGTACACTGACTGAACGGTACAACTATCTGTATCGGTTCTGAGACTGTCTGTATAACTCATACAGATCCTTTTTACGTACAAGTCCAAAGAATTTCACTCTTATTGGAACTGGAAACCATGATGATTTTATCCAGCATCAAATCAATGTCTAAGATTATGAGTAAATATTTGGTGTTCTATCTTGGTGTCTACATGTTCTATTTGTTTAACCAAATATAAAAAGAAGGAAAATACAGGAAATGAATATCTGCCCATAAGAAGTGGCCTGAATATATTTTGACCAGCTGCTTAAACAAGTTAATTTAATAAAGAAAATAGTTCTTTTTATAAGGAAACATATTCCGTATGTGACTTAAATAAGAAAAAATGGTAGCAATAAGCTTCACCAGTTTACTGTTGCTCAGCCTCCCAAACCACTTGTGTACACACAGATAATTGAAAGTACAGTGATAAAGAAACTAATCTCAGGAGACAAATACACTGTTTGAAACAGCGACCTGATTTTGCCATTGTATAATGTCGGTGTTTTCAAGTATTACAATTACATCCAAAAGTAAAATCATACCCAATGAGCATTAAATTGTGTCTGTTGATTTTGTATTAGTAGGATAGCCAAATAAGTTAACTATTTTTGTCTGATAAGTACAGGGTATCTGGCATAGATTAGTTAAGCTAGACATTAACTTGAGTGGAGTGGCAATGGGCTTAAATTAGAATTTCTTTTGGAGCCTATTAGCAGACAACTTTGAAAAATGTACCCTTGGCTGGTATAAATGTATATGTACCCCTTCTCCCTGGTAAGGGTGAGTGACAACTGATGCCAGAGGAAAACAGCAATAAAAGACATGGGAATTTATCTCTGTAGTGAAGGCTGAGACTATTTTGTCATAGGTCAAGGTCTGCACTCCCTGAGCCCACTGGTACATGTGGCAATAGGAGAAGCTGCAGTCAGAGGGACCTCTGGGAAAGGAGGTGGGGTGGGGAAATCGTCCTTGGTTCATATGTATGAATGTGCATCTCAAACCCCTTAAAGAGTTACATGGAGTCACCCCATTTACTTGATATAAGAAATAACTCAGTAAGAAATGTTGGATAATAAAATAGTGCAAGAAAGCTGTTGATGAATTTTGGGGTAAAATAAGAGACCAGAGTGGAAAGTCAACTTGTAGGATTCCAATGCGTGGGGGTTCAGTTCTTAACTTTTGGGGCTGTGTGACTTTCAACTATGCTAATTAAAACATGAGAAAATCACAGAGTGTAAAGTAGATAAAAGTATCTCTTAGCAGAGGTCAGACATGTACAGAGAGAGGTTTATAAATCAGAACTGGCAGAGTCCTACATCTCTGCTGTTTCCCACACTTGGGGAAGATGGTGTGGAGGGAAGAAACTAGGCAAGGAAAGTGCATGATAATGACATGCACAGATGACCAAGTTCTTTGTTCTCAGAACCAGTAACACATACATTGCTTACATCCAATAGCCAGCCATGAGCTTTGCTTTTTAAATACATACACATGCTTATTCATTAATGATTCAATCAAAATTTTATATCACAATTTAGGAGAGGTGAGAAAATACCTGGTTGGTGATATGCTCCTGGATTTTTTCTCTAGTCACTGAAAGAGAAAGCAAAAAAGAAATCTATCATTAAAATATAAAAATGAATAGAATGAAGTCCTGATCTTGCTCTGTATTTTACTCACAACTCCAAGAGCTGTCACGGGCCCTTTGAGCAAGAATTTGTATCACAATATGGAAATTTAGAGTTGCTTTAATAATTGGAATGAAGAATCATCTCGTAAACAAAACACATTAGGTTATGTTCACAGAAAATGGAGTGGAAATCTAGGAAGAGTGATATCAAAGGAATGTTTAAATGTTGGCAGAGAAATGGAGAAGAGATGAAAAAAGGATGAAGAAAAATTTTAATAACCATTCAAAGGTTTCCAGACAGTGACAACCTATTCAAGTATGATACTAACACTTAGCTCAGGGATGCTTGAGGACTAGGCTAGGAGGTTTAAGAAGGCAGAAGGTAGAGTGAGACTTTTTAAGACTTTTCTCTCACCTGTGAATATGATAAAGACATGATTTGCTGATACAGTATGAGAAAACAAAGTATACATCAACAGTTCTATGAATGGCATCTCAGTCAAGACAGAAAAAAAATCAGTAATACATGATAGTAACAGAGGGATATAAGAAAGATTCTAAAATAATAAACTTTAGTTGTGAAAATAAAAAGTGTTCAAGGCCATGTATGTCTTAAATAGAAGGGGAAAAAAAACCCTTTGTAATAATAAATAGCCATCAAGTTACCAGGAAAGAGATTCTTTGGCACTATGGTTATTATATGCCTGTGAAAATCTCGATGTTACATATACACTCTATTAAATATGTTCTTTTTAATTTTAATGTTGCTAATTGTATATAGTCATACATTTATAAGAAATAAGACAGACATCCCAAATACCCCTTCACAGCTTTCCCCACTGGTAGCATCTGGAAGATCTGTAGAACAATGTCAAGCAGAATACTGACAACACACAGCACATTTCCAGCAGAAGCATCCTCCTGTTGTCTCATCAGCTACCATCCGGCCACTACCCTCTGAATCCGCACAACCACTAATCTGCTCCTGTTCCTATCATTTCGTCATTCCCACAATGTTATGTAAATAAGATCATACATATCACAACCTTTCAGGACTGACTTGCCTCACTCAGCATAGTGCTCTGGAGAGGCACCTAGGATGCTGTTTGCATTCCTGGGTGCTCATTCGTTTTGATTGTTCAGTGGTTTTCCATGGTATTAAAGCACAACAGTTTGTTTAGTCATTTACCTGCTAATGGACATCTGCATAGTTTCTAGGTATGGCTCTTGAATAAAGCTGGTATTAACATTTGTGTACAGGTATTTATGTGAACACAAATCTTTACTTCTGTGGTAAAGACAGAATCAATGTAATTGATGTCATTGATAGGTTTAATAGTAGTGCACGTTGAGTTGTTTAAAAAACTGGTAAATTGTTTTCAAAAAAGACATGTAAGGAGGGCCTCCCTGTTGGCGTAGTGGGTTGAGCACCACAATGTGAAGCCTCTGCTGCACAGCAGTGCGAGTTCAATCCCCTGCCAGGGAGGGGACCCACATGGTGCCGCAGACCTCTCTTGCCTTGCCCACTGCTCCCCCTCAGCAGTGTGCTTCAGTGATCTGCCTGTTCTGCTCCCCACTCTGTCTCTGGTGAATCCTCTCGCCTTCCACAACTCTGGCCTGTACCCCAGCTCATGTATGCATAAATAAATAAATCTTAAAAAAAAAAGACATGTAAGGAAGCTAATTCAAACACGTTGTCATGCTTTGTTTTGGCTGTTCTCAAGGAGCAGGGCGCAGCACACCTAAACCAAGTAACTGCTAGGTCCCGTGCTAAGCCTTGTACATGCATGATGCCCATGCGGGAATCTTGTAAAGTAGAGATTATTATTTTTTGTAACGTCAAGACAGGCAAAACTAAACAGCATTGTTTACAGGTATACATAGGTGATTAAGGCAAGGCAAAGGAATGTTTACAGGTATACATAGGTGATTAAGGCAAGGCAAAGGAATCACATAAAATATTCTTTGAGCTTATTCTGCTATTAATAGTTTTCTATTTCTTTCCATTGAACACGATTTACTATGTTTGCTACCTTTCCTCTTCTAATATTTGTATAAAGAGCAGCTATGAATTGGTTCCTCTGAAAAATGCCAACACACAGAAAATGGGGTGGAGACAGGAGAATCACAGACTTTCTGAAGCCACGTACAGATTTGCAAGAATCTGCAGTTCAAAGGCCCAACATGAGAAATAATTTATGATTCCAGCTCCTCTGGAACACAGTGAGTCCCTCAAAACTAGACTCATTAGTTGTTTACCATTTCCCCCAATTTAACAAACAGAAAATATGAGCCCGATATCTTACAGTATATTCAATCTAATAAACATAAATGCTTTAAAGTGTCAGATGCCTTCTAAATGCTATGTGTACAAAGATGTACGCAGCAGGACTTCCATCTATATATACTCCTTTAAAATTATGCAGAAACACATTATGGACAACCAGGAGCAGTTTTAGTTGGTTTCTTATTGTCCTTTTTCATGGTGGAGTTCAAGATTAACTTCTGGATATAGGCATGTTTGAACCAATATTTAGAGATATGCTGAATAAAAGAACTTAACAACAGTGGAAGGCAGCAATAGGAAAAACAAGAAGGTGAGACTTGAATGAGACCTTCAAAGTGGATAGATGATATAAAACATCACACATACACACACACACACACACACACCAGCCTGACTAGAGGAGAGGGTTGAGGAGCCAGTATCATTTCTGAGGTAGTTTTTGATGATGTGGAAACCTTAATTGACTTTAGTTAGAAACAGCATGCCATTTGAGAGCAATTATGGTTTCTTTGGCAGAGGAAAATAAAACTGGTGAATAGATTGGATAGATGAAAGAGAGAAGTTGAGAATGTGTCGGGGGCTTTGGTAGAGAAAAAAGTAGGTGCTAGACTGGAGGCAAGACTAGGGAGGTAGAAAAGAGAAGGGTGAAAAAGAGAAAAAGCAAACACAAAAAAGAAATGTTTGGGAGAAACTGGGTAACAAATGGGTAATATCTGATTAGCTACCATATGCCCCACATTGGACCCTGGCCTCTGAAGTTTCACTTTTGACCAAGACAGCCTTGGCTCCTCACCGCTCCCAAAGAACTGATTGGCTCAGAACCCTCCTTTCACATAGCATTGCTTAATTCTGCACAATAACCTACTTTTTTTTTATGATTTATTTATTTATGCATACAAGCACTGGGGTACAGGCCAGAGGTGTTGGGGGGCGGTGAGAGGATTCACCACAGAGTGGGGGGCAGAACAGGCAGATCAACGGAAGTACACTGCTGAGGGGAGCAGCGGGCACAGCAAGAGAGGTCTGCTGCACCATGTGGGTCCCCTCCCTGGCCGGCAGCAGGAATCGGACTCGTGCTGCAGTGGCTGTGGTTAGCTTCATAGTGCGTTGCTTAACCAACTGCGCCACCAGGGAGACCCAATAACCTACTTTTAGCATTACCCTTTTTTGATGGATGCTAAACTGTTTTGAAGTCATCACATATGAAGCCTTGAGATTGGGCAAGGAAAAGGAGGTGAGGTTAGGGATCTCTTCCTCTTTGTTGGGATATTATGTGAGTAACTTGAAATGTGCAACTGTGGGATTCTAGAGTACTGCATCCCCTTCCTCTCCACCAAGTACTATCTTAGGAAGGAATCTGAGAATTTGAGGAAGAGGACCAATGATATAGTGATCTGAAACAAACAGATAATTTGGTCAACCAGGCCCCTATCTTTGCCTTGCAAAAGAGTGCAAAGTGGAAGACAATGCTTACAAAAACACGCAAGGACAAGGAACTACTGCAAGAAGTAGGGAGCAAAGGCAGGACATGAGGGGGTGTCACAGAAGTCTGGGGGCAGCAGAATATGTTTCAGTGTCTTTAGAATCTATCTGCCATTCACGCTACCCGTGCATGGCTGTTGCCTTGCTGCAGTGGATCAACAGCTCACCTGTGGTGTGTGCCCATAACCTTCTGGTGGCCTCCCTGACTCCCCTCTTGTTGGGTGTCAGCTCCTTAACTATATCCTATATGCTTTGTACCATCTGCTCCTTGTCTGTCTCCCCAGTCTCTCATAATCCTAGGTTTTCTCTCCATTTCCACCCTCCCAGGCACTTTGATCTCATATTAATTCTGGTTCTTTTTTATATCTCATCCTTTGCAAGTGCTCTCATTACTTCAGTTTCATAGGGATGGCTCTTTTGAGTTTTTCAGGTCCCATTTAAATATTAAGATCTTAGGGGTTCATCTCTGGTCACCCCATCTGTTTTTGTGATTCTCGACTTCAACCTATATCATTTGTTTCTTTCCTAGCAATTATCACAACACGTAATTATTCTGTCATCGTTTTCTTCTCTGCTTGTCTCCTCGTGTATAAAGTAAAGTCTCTGAGTTCAGGCACTATAGCCACCTTGTTAGTTATCACACCCCTTGGGGCCAGCCTGGGGCTGACACACTCTAGGTGTTCAGTACATGTTTATGGCAGGATTGATGGGCGTGGGGGAAAAGAGGTTGTACTGGCCTCCTGAGCACATTAAAGGCAGCAGCTCCTGGTTTTGGCTCCCCAACGAAAGGAAAGCTTCATGGGTTAAAATTCCTTAGGTGGGTCAGAGCAGAGACTGAAGGTAACTGATGAGGAATTATGACCCATACCAAATACTTTGGTTTGTGTTAGCAACCCCTTTGGTATTAGTGTCCAACTCATTTTCTATGATTTTTAAGTACTGTAGCAACTGAGTATGTCATAGAGTCCCACCTTCCTATTTTAGTCAATTATTGTAGGACCTGAGTTCTGCATTAGGGGCACAACAGGTGTTCATCCTTGTAGGGATTGAAATACTGCGGGTTAATTCCAGATAGCTTATTAACATATTTTACACTTTTCCTACAGACTAGCAATGCTTTAATTTTCCTTTTCGTTTGATTTACCCGTAGATCCATTATTTGCTTTCACTAAACTATGATTTACTGAAACAACATTTCTTGGCACACCCACAGTGACTCTGTTGGTTTCTTTTTAATGACATTGTGCAAGAGAAATAATTAAGGCTCTAGGGTCGTAATAGACTTAATCTGAAGACTCCAGCTACTGGTGGGAACCCAAGACATGAACCTGGGCTGTGTCTTGAGATGACAGAAGGCAGGCTGGATTCAAGTTTCCTTGGCAAAAGGTCGGGGTGAGTCCAGGTTCTGTGGCATCCATCCAAATGAGGAAGAGGCAGGAGGCAGTTGGTAATATAAATGGCAGGGTACATATCTAGGCTTTGTAGGGACTTAGATACCAAGTCATGTACAAGGCAGGAAACAGGTAGGAACCATGATTAGGGAGGGAGGGCTAAGTCAAGGGCTGATTCAGGAGGTCACAGGGCTGCTGAGGTTTGACATTTGAGTGAGGTCACAGAGACTCAGGAGTTAGGTTGAATACTTCTTTGAGTTATAATTATTTAAATATGAGAAAAAAATGACCTCCTCCCGTGAACTATTAACACCCCAATCAATTAGAAGTCATAATTATATAATTATCTAGTGATTATGATTGCTGCTAATGATAATGATTTTCTCTTGTTTATGGAAAGTTTTAGCCTGGTGGAGGATGTAAATGTTCCTGGACCGATGCAAGAGAAAAAGGAGGGAATCCCATTTAAAGAAAACCTAAGTCACTCCCAAATTTATTCAAGTTATACTTCAAAAAGAGTAATGGAATTTAGGGGATAAATTTTAACTGCATAAGCCTTTGCTAATAAAAGATTAAGAAGTATGTGGTTTAGCATCTTTTAATTATTTTTCCTAGCATCTTGAATATACAATGTTTGAAATCTCTGGTTGGATCAACATTATTTTGCTCAGAGGTTTGTGGACTTTGCATACTGATTCTTTCCTGTTTCCAAGTACATTTGCTTTTAGGCTATTTTTATTCACTTTAAAGGAATTTTAATAACTTTCTGTTGACAGCATGGACAGCTGGTCTTGAGAATTAAAGAAAATTCACTTGCTGACTGAGGAAGGAAGTGACATCAATGAGCTTCTAAAGTCAGCCCAGAGGGGGAAATTGGCTTGTGAGGGAGTAGCCTTCTATTGCACTGTATTTATCGAGCGATGCCTTGAGATGCAAATTGCTGTATCAATCAAACCTATGGTGCCTACCTCCAACCAACTTAGTGCAAACTGAAGGAACAAGTGCCCTGAGACACTGAGAAGAAAAAGGATGAGTGTTGTAGAAATCCAGGGCTGAGTGAATTACAGGTGCTTAGGATCCCCTCTTTGCTGATACTTCATTCGCTGTCAAGTCTCTGTTTCTTTGTCTAGAAAATGAATTGGATGTCAACTGTTGGTTGAAGTCAGTCTGTTTCTGTGACAGATACCTAATGCGGCTGTGCACTAATACATAAAGTGTCGCCGTCCTCGCTTCACTTTGTCCCAAAGGGCACCGTCAGTTGGTTCAAGTTCCCCTTGGAGAGCTATAATACTAGAAACAGGAATCTTTTAGGTGTCATATACCACTACTATCTTGATCTCTTGATATCTTAAACATTGGTATGATTTATAACTATTGCAGGAAACGTCAGGCACCAAATTTGGAATTTAAATAAAAACGACAACAATAATAACAATTATTGTCATAATAATGAATGACTTAATTTTTACCACCATCAGAGAATTTCCCTTCTAAAGTGGCAGTTACCGATTTTTCAAACTGTGGTGCATGTAGATTACATGTGTACGTGTGGGCCATGTATTAGCAGCATGTACTATGTGTACGTACACACACACACACACACACGGAAAGAGCAGTCGAAAAGATACATTTGCTAGTGATGAGCTAAAAAATGAAATTACTGATTGTTTATTTCTTAGCTCATTTTTGGAAGCCTGTGAGGTAGCTACAGTTTCAGTAAGTTAAATATTTTGAGTTTGAATTAGCAATTTAGTTAGCAATCTAGAGTCAAAGGGAATTTAATTCAGTTCAAGAGATATATACACAATGCTATTTTTGTTTCCAGGTCCATAAACATATTTGGGATAGTCAATTAAATTTTCAAGTATTTTACTAAATATGTAACTTGAACTACTCAAAAAATATTAGTTAGGTAAAAAAGAGGATGGATGATTTCTCAACAGTCATGGTCTTCTGGCCAAAGGATCCTCAGATTTTCCCCAAGCCTGGAGCTCCTTTGACTCTAGCAAGACTCATTCATTTGATCCCACAGCAATATTTCACCAATTACCTATTATGTGAAATATGTTAGCTACTCCAGAGGTACAGAAATAAAAAAGGGGAAGCAAGATGAGCCCACACGTAAAAGTAAGGACATGAACTCATGGAGTTGTAAGGGATTTATTTATAAACTGTATAGTTAGCCAGATTAACAGACACGTAAGTCTTATAAAGTAGAAATGGTGAGAGATTTACTTTCAGACTTTTCTGGCCTTGACTTTGCCAGTAACATGCTGTATGGTATTTAGAAAATAATTTCACTCTAGTCTTTGCTTCGTCTTTCGTGCATAATGACAGTGTTGCCAAGTAGAGAAAATCTCTAAATTTGTTTCTAATGACTTAAAACTTAAGTTTTTTGGCCTTACAAAGAATGATTAAAAATTTTCATAGAATTGGCACAAGTTAAAAGAGAAGAGGTCATACTGGATGGGGAAGGTGGGATGGCTGATGGGAGAGGCGGCATTTACTCTCTTGAGGATATTAACAAAAGCAGATTGGAGGAAATGTATCTCATCAAAAAGGAAAAATGTGAGCAAAAGCACAGGAATGCAGGTATGGGGTATAGTAAGTAGTTTTTTTCTGCTTGACAACCATGTGACCTGTATGTTAGAAAACAATAAGAGGTCAGGCAAAATACTGTCAATTAACCGATATCATGGAGGACCCTGGATAATTTATCATAGTGTAGATAATTTCAGGAATTTGTAAAATATAATTCCAAAATTCCCTGTAAAGAAAGATTGAATAAAATTATACATATCCAAACAGTATAACATTCTGTAACTCATAAAAGTATCTTGGCTTAAAATTATATTTGTATCTGAAAAGATGTTTATGATAAAGCAAACATAGGCAACTGTATTTAGAAGTCAGTGTGTACAAAAAAATCTGTTAATGCCCTATCCCTTATATCCTCTGTCCCCTTTCTATCTACCCATCAACCTCAGAGTCCTCATCGCACTTATTAATGTCCACAGGTTTTTGTATTTTCCTTTGTCAAACTGTCTGTTATGTAAATTTCCAGTATTTGTCTTTGTCATTCTGACTTGCTTCCTACACCTAATTCCCTTGAACTTCCTCCTTACTTTCCTTACGGCTGAATAGTATTCTGTAGTGTGTAAATACCACGTCTTCTGGATCCAGTCTGCTGATAGGCATTTAGTTCCCTTCCATGTCCTAGACTGTGTATGCAGGACTGCAACAAACATTATTGAGCAAAGTTTTTTGCATGAAAGGTTTGATTCTATTCTTTGGATAGATGCCCAAGGATTGGGGAACTGGGTTATAATGTATCGTATTTCCATTTTTAGTTTTTAAAGATGAATCCAGATCAATTTGCATAATGTCTGTACCAGCTTACATTCCCACCGATACTGTAATAGCACACCTCTTACTCTATATCCTCTTAGCATTTGTTGGGAGTCTTTCTGATATGAGCCATTCTCACAGGTTTGAGATGGTATCTCATTGTGGTTTTAACCTGTATCTCTTATACGGAATGTGATAATGAACATGTTTTCAGATATTTGTTGTGCTTTTGGATATCCATTTTGAGAATTATCTGTATCTGTTGCCTCTTAATAACTGGGATATTTGTTGTTTTTCTATTGTTGAATTAGATAATTTTTTATATATCATGGCTATGAAGCCTTTGTCAGTTATACATTGCATGAATATTTTCTCCCATGAAGTAGGACTTTTAAAAATTTTTTGTCAATATTTTTTTCACTATGTAAAAGCTTTTTAACTTGTCAAATCTTTTAAATCCAAAATGTTTATTTTTGCTTTTATTTTTCTTACCAGAGGGATCAAGTCTTCAAAACCATCTTTATTGCTGATATCATGGAACATATTATTTGATTGTTGTAGGCTTTATATATAAAACTTTAATCCATTTCAAATGTATTTTTTTAAGATTTATTTATGCACACAAGAACTGGGGTACAGTCCAGAGGTGCAGAGTATGAGAAGATTCAGCAGAGACAGAATGGGGAGAAGAACAGGCAGACTGACTAAAGTACACTGCTGAGGGAGTAGCTGGAGAGACAGGAGAGGTCTGCTGTGCCATGTGGATCACCTCCCTGGCCAGGGATTTAACTGGGCAACAGTGGCTTTGGATGCTTCACACTGTGGTGCTTAACCCCTTGCACCACCAGGGAGGCCCCTTCAATGTACTTTTGAGTATAGAGTTAGAGCGTAATGGAGTGTCATTATTTTATGTGTGGCATTTCAGTTTCTTCAGCACCATTTATTAGAGAAATTTTCCTTTCCCCATTGTATCATCATGGTTGCTTTATCATAGTTTACATGCTGGTATGTACCTGGGTTTATTTCTGGGTTTTCAATTGTGTTCCATTCAGTCTAGATTGTATTTAGTTCCAGTCAATACTAAATTGTATTTAGTTTTGTGTCAGTACCATATTATTTTTAAAACTATTGCTTGATAGTAAAATTTGAAGTCGGATAAAGCAATATCTCTGTTTCTTTCAAGATCATTTTTGCAATTAGAGCTCTTTGGTGGCTCCATATAAATTTCAATACTTTTCTTCAGTTTCTTTAAATAATACTGTAGGTATTTTGATAGAAACTGCTTTACATAATATAATCCTTTTGATTATCTTGATTCTCCCTATCCATGAGCACTGCCTAAGTCTTTTAATAATGTCCTGTAGTTCTCATCAGGCATTTTATCCTTTTTGATGATATTGTAAATGGAGTTCTTCATCTATCTTCACATATTGTAGATAAAAATGATAAGAATTTTTTTAATGTTTATTTTGTTAATCTGCCACTTTTCTAAATTCAAATTTTTTTCTAATATAATTTTTTGTGAAGTCTCTCTAGAGTTTTGTACATAAAATACCACATAGTTGGCTAATAGTGATAGTTCCACTTCTTTCCTGACTTGGATGCTTTCTATTTCTGCTTTTGTCTGATAATTCTGGCCAAAATTTCTAATACTAAGTTAAACAGAAGTAGTGACAATAGACATTCTTGTCTTGTTCCTGATCTTAATGGGAAAGTCTTCAGTTTTTCTCCATTAAGGATTTTATCATAAATGGCTGCTGAATCTTATTGAATGCTTTCTCTGTATCTATTGATAAATATGATGATTTTTTATCTTGCTTTTGCTGATATGAGTATTACATTGATTGCTTTATGTGTATTAAACTATCCTTGTATCCCTGGAATAAATCCCACTTGATCTGATATATAACTCTTGTGCTATATTTTTGCATTACATTTGTTAGTATTTTGATGAAAATTTTTGCATCAGAGCATAAATTCCTCTTTGAAGGTTTGTAAAATTCATTCCTAAAGCCATCTGGTCCTGAGGTTTTGTTTTGGGGAAAGTATTTCATTGCTGTTACAATTCCATGCTTGTGATAGATTTGTTCAACTCTGTTTCTTTCTGGTTTAATCTTGGTAAACTACATTGATCTATAAACTTGTTCATTCTTCAAGGTTATTGAATTTATTGGTGTATATTGATTAGTTGTTCATAGTAACTTCTATGACTCTTGATTTTTCAGAACTATATATGGTAATATCTCCTTTTTCTTTCTGATTCTGTTTATTAGTGCTTTCTTCTTTCCTCTGCTGATATAGTTAGAGGTTTGTCTATTTTGTTTTCGAAGAACTGGTTCATAGCTTCATCTAGTTTTTGTATAGCCTTTCTGATCTCAATTTCATTTCTGCTCTTATTTTTATTATTTCCTTCTTACTACTAACTACAGGTCTAGTTTATCCCTCCTTTCAAGTTGATTTAGGTGTAGTATTAGATTGTTCATTTAGAATTTTCTTGCATCTAGTATGGATCTGCACTGCAATTATCTGCCCCCTTAAGCCCACTGGTTCTGTATCCCATAGATTCTGGTAGCTTTTATCATCATTATAGTGGATTTTTTAAATTTGTGTTTTAATTTCCTCTTTTATCCCATAGCTTTAAGCAGTATATTGTTTAGTGTTGGAGTATTTATAGTTTTTCCTATTTTTCTTTAAATAGTTGATTTCTAGCTTTATGTCATTATTGTCAGAATACTTGGTATAATATCAATCTTTGTAGTTTTATCGACAATTGACTTGTCTCCTAACATATGGTCTATTTCTGAAAATGCACCATGTGCACTCAAAAATTTGTATGCACTAGTTTTGGAGTAGTCTGTAGATATCAGCTAAATCTGTTTGGTCTAGCTCCTCATTTAAGTCTAGTGTTTCCTTATGTACTTTCTGTCTTATTGATTTGTCCATAGCTGTGAGTAGAGTATTATAAACCCCTAGTATGATTCAGCTACTCCAAAGCTTTTGAATATGCGGCCCTTAATTTTGAGATGATTATTGAGACATAAGTGTTCCTTGCCATTTCATGTTTTTTTTTTTTAAAGTTTGTGTTGTCTTTTTATTTTTTGAGGTCTTCCTTTTATGTTTTGTTTATGCTCTATTTCTGTTGTCTTATGGGGTGCTTTTATTGCCTTTTGTTTAAAGGTTCTCGTCAGGTCAGTATATGATGGATTCTTTGTGTGGTCCACTTGACAGTCTGATTTCAAATACCTTCTGATGTATCACATTGCTATTGTTCTCCTCTATGTTATATAATGTAGGTGTCTATTACCACTAAACTTGTTGCTGCTTTATAATATCCATTTAAACTTATTCATGTACTACTGGTTTTGAGAAATTCTTTTAGTTTTTGTTTTTCAGTAAAGTTCCTTATCCCTCCTTCCATCTTGAATGCTTATCTTGAAGGGTAAAGGATTTTAGGCTGGACATCTTTTTCTTTAAGCACTTTAAATATTTCCTGCCTCCCCCCCTTCTGTACTGTTTCTATTAAAAGGTCTAATCTGCATCTTTAGAGATACAACACCTAAAGCAAAGATAGTGAAGGAGAGGATAAACAGGTGGGACTACATCAAACTTAAAAGCTTCTGTACAGCAAAGGACA
>JAGFMF010011668.1:15556886-15572874 GCA_019455555.1 Galemys pyrenaicus | reverse complement strand
AAAATACCAGATGGTTCCTCCCTTAGGAGGAATATAAGGGAACCAAATAAGGATCAAGGAAAGGAATAAGAACAATAATAATAACAATAACAGCAATAACGACACAAAAACCAAAAATGAGGAGACAAGGATAAACTGGGGACACTTGGTGGGGAGGGAAGAAGGGGGCGGGGCTGAGGGCAGACGGGAGCACGGGGGACTGAGGTGATGGTGCACTGGGTGATGGTGATGGGGAATACATGGGGATTACAATTGATGGCAAATATATGTAAATTTAAAAAATTATATTAGTAAAAAAATAAATAAAAAAAGGTCTAATCTATGTTCTCTTATAGGCTATCTTTTTCTTCTCTTGATGTTTTTAGTATTTTGCCCTTGTCATTGGCTTTATCTTTGCTTTTGCTTTCAACAGTTTTATTATAGTGTTTCAAGGTGTGTGTCTATTTGGTATTATTATTATTATTTGGAACTCTCTGGGGTTCTGAATATTTAAGGAGAGATTCTGATATTTATTTGGTAAGGGAATTGTAGAAGATTTTGAGTCAGAGTGATCAAAACTATTTTGGAAGATTAACTTTACAGTGCTGTGGCTGAAGGATGGCGCATACTGATAAGGAGATGGAATAATGCAGATGAATATGTGTGAGTAGAATGAACTTAAGTTACGGAGGAAAGGGCAGAGAGCTTCCATGTTCTCTCTGAATTTCCATATGTTCACCAATGATGAAGTTCTCTGAACCCTGTCCTTTTGTGATTTTATGGGAACTTCACTACATGGCAACAATTGCTTAAATAACTGGCCATTGTTGATTGAGCTTAATCTCCAGTTCCTCTTTCTTCCTGAGGGCTAGAGGGAAGGATGGAAAGTTCCAACCCTCTAGTCACATGGTGGGTTCTCCTGGCAACCAACCCAATCCTTTGGTGCTTCCAAAGGTCACCTGATTAACATAACAAAAGCCACCTTTATCACTTTCAGGGGTTTAGGAGTTCTGTGGCAGGATCATGGACAAAGACCAAACATATTTCTTACTATGAATCACAACCTCACAAAGGCAATCACAATTCAGCAGAATAAAATTAGGCCAATTTCCTTATTTATACACAGAGGCTTATAAAAGTTTAGGGTTTGAATAAAGACATTAAACAAACTAATGACAGAGCTGAGTCCCGTACATAGATTTTAGTAATGGTCAAGAGTGGAGGCAAACAATTGAAGTATTTGGGCTTGAATTTCAGTTTCTTTACTTTCTGTCTTTGGCAAATATCAATTTCTCTAAGATTTCTCATCTGTGAAATAGAGATAATGAATGTACTTACAATATAGAATATTTTTTATTTTGGTAATTCAAGGAATTAATACAGTGAAGTTCTAGGCACAAAACCTGGCATCAATAATAACTTTATTTTTTGCTCCCTGTATCACAGGATGCACTAAGTAAAACTAAACTATTGAAAATCCAGATGGAAGCTGTTTTTGAATGTGGTTAAGAAGAATAACAAATTTTAAGACAACAAAATACACCATTCTGGAATGACCAGGGAAAATGGAAGAGAACTTGGAATAGTACGTATTTCCAAAGTCAAAATAATGAAAAATATTTAGTCAAGTTTAAATGATTAACACATGGTCAAGAACTTTAGCTTAGCCAAATAAATTAATAAAAATTAAAATGCTTGGAATCCTATTTTTACCTTCAGGCATATATGCACAGGCAGATATCCAAGTCCTGTTCTTGGCCTCCATTTCCCAGACTGCCACACCACACAGGGAAAGAATCCTGTTGCTTCAGCTCCAGGGAAGTGGGAATAGAAGGGCTAGCTCAAGAAATATGGTAGGTCTTCCCATAAGAACTGGGAGACTGGTGCTTTCCCAGTGAACCAATTCTGGTTTTCTTATTCTGAGAAGGGTAAGCTTGATTTCCTGTCTAGTTTCTGATACTTCTTAGAGGAATTGTTAGGGGAAAGACCCTCCTAAATGGATTACACAAATAGGTTATGGACTTCGACCCCCATTCCAGACCTACAAAATCCCAAAACTACAAATCTCATAAAATCATTATCAAAAAGCAAATCACTAAAACCTAAAAATAAAATTAAACAGCCAGGCTAAGTATAAAAGCAGACACATGGGCCTTAAAAGGTCGCTTTTTCCTAAAAAACCAGCTCTCAGCGCACTGTTGGGTTCCAGCTCCAAAAAACTAGTAAAATATTTACAAATCTATAGCCCTCTATTCCCCTTGTGTTATTCACTACGCTATTTTCCCTTCCCTTATAAATAAAACCCTTTATTATATATACCTGAAATTAAAACATTATAAGTGCCATTCAAACACACAAGTAAAAACCCAATCAAACAAACCCATTTTATATTAAAATTACCCTGTAACTTAATGAGATATGGCTTCTCACAAAGACTCTCTCCTTGATCAAACTTAGGTCAGGTTTCCTTGAGTCCTCTTCTCCACTAGGCCTTGACCTTGCTTCCTATGCTGTCTTCTGCTTGCCTGGCTCAGTCTCAGCAAAAATCTTCTTTAGTAAGTTTATCAATTATCCCTCCACCCTTGACATATGATTACCCTTGATATCCTCTCAAGTTTCTCATTGCATAACTTCGATGATTAAGTCTTGGCCTGCCTTTAGCAACAGTCCTATGAAGTCACTTCAGCAAGAATTCCCTACCTTGGTATCTCTAAGTAACTATCCAACCATTGACATGCTTACAGTTCTTGGTTCACTTGTCCTGTTGTATCTGGGGTTGTGCCTGACTTCTCCCTTTTAGTATAAAAGCTTATTGCAGCAGTCTTGAATAAAGTCTTCATTACCATCAAAAAGTGTTAGAATGATTTTTGCTTCAATATATCTAACATTAGAGCATTAAATTAATTTTCTTTCTTTTATATCCACTATCTATCCCAAACCACTGATTTTTATTAGTTCCTCATTAAGTTTGCAGATTCCAAGTACTGTGAGCTGCTAATTATCCTCAGTGTATCCTAATTAGAGGGAAACTCTAAATGACAAAATCAATCAATGGTAGACACTAAACCTCATAGGGTCACTTTCAGTAAGATCCAAATTTGTGCTAAATGTAAAGTTTCCCTATTCCTTGCCTTTGGAAGTGGTAATAAAGAGTTTTATTTATTTTCAAATCAAATGAAATATTTTGAAATGAAGTGCTGGTTTTTTCCTCTCAAATTAAAGCAAGATTTAAGGGGAAAAAAAAATGAATGGGACAGCAGGTTATTCTTCTCTGCTAATTTTTAGAGTACTGGAGACCACAGAGTGTATATAGATTTTTTTTCAATTACCTCATTTTCATATATCAACACTCACCCACTTAAGGCTAGAAGGAAGGACTGTTAATACACTATAATTGTTAGTCAACCTCCCAGCTCTTTGTACATAATGTAAATATACCTCCTGAGAGTTTGTTTGGATAGTTTAGATTACAGTTCTGTGGAGAGGAAAAGCAAGGACTGTGCCTTTTTCAATGGTCGCTCTGTATGGTTGGTGTCACACTGGCATGTGGTGGCCTGTGGTTCATGCAGCGGAGACCAGATAGATGTAAACAGGCAACTCTTAAGTGCCTCCAAGAGGCACCACTTTCCCAGTACCAACCTACCAGAGACTTTCCCTCTCATGCAACAGGAGACACTCATGATTTTGATGTTTTATAGCGTCATTTTTGTGTGTATATATAGTTGGCATTCTGGGCAATTTTATCATGTTTGTTTTACATTTCAGAATCTAAGTATATTTAATTGCAGCCTTGGCAGGGATGGAAAGTGTAGGGGAGAGTGGAGGTGGACTGCGTGGGGGTAGTGTAGGGCAGTATTAGAAAGGTGCCGTAAAATCGATTCTGTGGTAGGAATTTTTTAACACCTGGGAAGAGGTAGAAATAACAAAGTTGAACACGAGCTACAGCTTTACTGTGGTGACTTCTTCTTTAATCAGATATTTATTTTACATCATTAAAATTAGAGTGGAATCATTCAATATTCATTTGAATCATAACTGGTTCCTAGCTTCTTGCTTTTTGTGAGAAAAGATACTTGGTTTTAAAGTTCACCATTTTCCACCGAATGGGAAAATGCATTTTAGTAAGTTTCACAATGGGAACAATACTTTTCTTTCTTTTTTTCCTCTTTCATTTGGAAAATGTATACACTTCTGGTCAAATTTGGATGTTGCTAAGAAAGTAATAATTTGAGTAAGTAACTTAGACTTAGGAAGCCATGATTCATTTAAAACATGAACTGTTATTTGGTTTTCTATTATAAAGTCTCCTAATTTTGTTTTTTTAGCCTTAAAAGAACAGAGAACACAAATCTAGATTTTTGAACTTGAACCTACAGGCAAGAATGCTAACTTTGCTAACATGCTACACTGAGTGTTCACATCTAATAATTCTCCTTAATGTTAACACACCCAAATGCTATCTTCCTAGTCTATCCTTCACTCTTACCCAAGTTAAGGTCAACAATATTTTGGTAGTCTGAATCATTAATCACATCTCACAAAGCTACAAAACATTTTCTCCCTGATTTTGATTAAATTTACTACACATAAAAGGATTTTCTTTTTCCTTTGTCAGACAATATCTGCAATGCAAAAAACTTGTCAAAACACCAAGACACTGGTTCTCGGTACAATCAATGGGATATGGTGTATTTCTTCTGAACAACATTGACCACTGGAAGGATCATTTCACAAAGCAATCTGTGAACAGCATTTCCCAGCTGGAGTTGCCACCTGAGGTTTCTTCCACATGGACCAGAACATTTATGAAAGTTAGGTTAGTTTAATACATTAGTTTTCAAGAAATGACTGTAGGAAGTTAATTCAATGCCTTTCACTCTAAGCAATACAGAACTATTTTTTTTTAATTTATAACTTAAGGGCCTCCCTGGTGGCACAAGGGGTTGAGCGCCACACTGTGGGACTTTGCAGCCACTGCAGCATGAGTTCGAACCCCAGCCAGGGAAGGGACCCACTTGGTGCTGCAGACCTCTCCTGTTTCCCCGCTGCTCCCCACAGCAGTGGATTTCAGTGGATCTGCCTCTTCTGCTCCCCACTCTGTCTCTGGTGAATCCTCTCACCCCCTGCACCTCTGTCCTGTACCTCAGCTCTTGTATGCATAAATAAATAAAAGTCTTTAAAAAATTTTTTTTGTAACTTAAATAACAGTGTTATGGATATGGAAACTTTAATGATAGTGTTCTGGAAATGTTGGGCAGGTTGCTTATGATCCAAATTATAACTGGAATATAACTGCCATACAAACAATATATTCTGTTCAAGATATTTTATTTGTACGGATTCCAAATGCAGAAGTCCCTGATTAAAAGAGTAACTACAAACAAAAACAAACCAGCTGTTGGAGTGAGACTTTTCAAAGGAAAGGACGGGGCCCACACAAACATACACTTCCCTCAGGATGGAGTGATACCAGCAGCCTCAGAATCAGCCAGAATCTTTTCTATGTCTGGACATGTGAACTGCAACACGTGAATCATTATATTTGTGAACCACTACTACTGATACCATAGTTTGTTTCATTTTTCTTCATAGTATGAAAGCTTATTTTTGCTTTCATTTAGAGCATGTTTGTTTTCTCTCCACTCCAAATATGAGTAAAATCATGGGGTATTTTTCTTTCTATCTGACATATTTCCCTAAGCATAATACCTCCTGGGTCCATCAATGTTGTTGCAAGTGGCAAGATTTCATTTTTCTTATAGCAGAACAGTATATCATTGTGTGTATATATATATATATATATATATCAGAGCTTCTTTATTCACTCATCAGTTTTGAGCTTAAGTTATTACCAGTTCTTGGCAATTGTAAATAACTGCAATAAATGTGAAGCTGCATATATCTCTCCAAATTAGTGTTTTGTGTTTTTCAGGTAAATATCCAAAATGGGATAAACAGATCATATGGAATTTCTATTATTAAATATGCATACTGCTTTCCAATTCTTTTCTTTTTCTTTTGTTGTAAATTAGTTGTTCATACGTGTGTGGAGGCCTTTCCAATTCTTTTATGGAAAGCAGTATGCTTTCCATAGTGGCTGCACCAATTTGCATTCCCATCAACAGCACGTAAAGGCTCTCTTCTCTACATCCACTCCCACACTACTTGTTTCTTTTGAATAACAGCATTTTCATAGACATTAGGTGATAATATTGTTCTAATTTGCATTTCTCCGATAATAAGAGATGATGAATATCTTTTCACGTGACTACGGGCATGTACCTATGGAATGACTTCTTTAGACAGTATCTATTCAGACACTCTGCCCATGCTTTTTTGTTGTGAAGTTTTATGAATTCTTTACCTATTTTGGATATTAATCCTTTTGCACATGTGATGTGCAAATCTCAACTCTTATTTAGTAGGATGCCTTTTCATTTTGATGCAAGTTTCTATTGCTATGCAACAGCTTTTCAGTTTGTTGTATTCCTATTTGTTTATCTTTGATGTGTTTTCCTTGCCATTGAAATTGAGTTCTCAAACACATCACTAAGAGTTCTATCAAAGAGCACATAGCCAATGTTTTCTTCAATTTATCTTATGATTTCAGGCCTTTTATTTATTTTATTCCACTAATGGAAGATTCTCCTTCTTCTATATACGCTTTTAGCTCCTTTGTTGCAAATTAGTTGTTCATACGTGTGTGGTTTTATTTCTGGGCTTTCAATTTTGCTACACTGATTTGTGTGATTATTTTCATTCCCATTTCAAGCTGTTTTAAGAAAACATAATGCCCTATTTCTCTTTTTTTTTCTCCTCACTAGTGTTTTTGATATTCGGGATCTTTCAGAGTCCAAGTAAATTTCATGGTTTTTTTTTCGTATTCTTTCTGTGAAGAATGCTATAGGTACTATTAAAGGGATTGCAATGAATCTCTATATTGCTTTAAGTAATATAACCATGTTAGCAATGCTAATTCTTCCAATCCATAAGCACAGAATACTTTGCTATTACTTTGTGTCTTCTATTTCCTTCAATGGTGTCTTAATGTTTTTAGTGTACAGGTCTTTCACTTCTTTGGTTAAATTTATTCTATAGTATTTATTTTTGATGTGATTGTAAATAGGATAGTTTTACTGTTTTCTCTTTCTGTTAGTGCATTATTTGTATAAAAAATGCAACATATTTTTGTATATTATTCTGTAGCCTGCCATTTTATTGTATTCATTACTTCTAATATGTTTTACTGTAGTCTTTGTGGGTGTATACTATGTATATTATCATGTCATCTGCATATAGTGATGGTTTTACTTCTTTCTTTCCAATTTATATAACCTTTATATCTTGTCTAATCGCTCTTACTAGAATTTCTGGCACTTATTTTGAATAGCAATGGTGAGAGTGGACATATTTGTCTTTTCTTAGAGGAAAAGATATTTATCACTGAGTATGAAGTTGGCTTTGGGGTTTTCATATATGATTGTTATTATATTGGGGTGTAGTCCTTCTATACCTATTTTATTGAGGTTTTTATCATAAAAGGATACTGAAATGAATCAAATGCATCCCAGGAATAAATTCTATGTGGCCACATTGTATGATTCTTTAAGGAATGAATTCAGTTTGCTGAGATTTTATGAAGGATTTATGCACATGAAGGGTATTGGTCTGTAGTTTTCATTTTTGGGTGATAGCCTTATTTGCTTTAGAAATCAGTCATTACTCTTCATAAAGTATATTTAAGAGAATTCCTTCTTCTTAAAGTTTTTCAAAGAGTTTGCAAAGAATAGGTATTAATTCATCTTTGTATGTCTGATAGAACTCAATAGTGAGACCATCTAGGCCTGGTTTTTTATTTTTTGAGGGGCATTTTTGATTGATTCCATTTCCTTGTTTGTAACTGGTATGTTTAAATTTCTAATTTTTTTCCTGGTTCAATGTGGGGAGGTTGTATGAGTCTAAAAATTTGTCTGTTTTTTCTAGATTTTCCATTTTGTTGGCATACAAACATTCATAGTAATTTCTTAAGACTTTGTTCTGTGATATCTGTTGCAACTTATATTTCGTTTCTGATTCTATTTGTTAGTTTTCTCTCTTTTTTCTTTAGTGCGTCTAGCTAGAGCTTCTCTAATTTGTTTATCTTTTCAAAGAATGAGCTCTCATTTTCATTGATATTTTGAACTTCTTTTAGTTACTAAAGTATACAGCTATAGATTGCTTATTTGAGATCTTTCTTATTTCTTGATATAGGCCTACAATGCTATAAATTTCAATTCTGAGTACTGCTTTTGCAGCATCCCATAATTTCTAGTAGTTGCTGTCTTTATTTCCATTCAGTTACAGGTATGTCATAATTTCTCCTTTGATTTTTCTCATTAACCCAATAGTTATTCAATAGTGTAGTCTCCATGTATTTGATACTTTTCTGCTTTCTTTTTATGTTTGATTTCAAACTGATACCCTTATAGTAAAGGGTAAAGAAGATACTTAAGATATTCTTAGAAATCCCAGGTAGACATTTCCCCTCCTTCCCACTGTTTTGCTTTATTCTTGTGACAGCATTGTCTTGAAATTGCCAATAGTTGAAGATATATTGTGTGAAAGTCTACATTTTGTTGGTCTTGGGATCAACAGGGGAATACAAATATGAGAGTTATGATCAGTCTCTATAAATAGTCTAGCAGGGAGACAAAGACAGAACAATTTCATTGCCATTGCTGTCACATGAATAAGGCAGGATACAGCAAAAACAGTGGAAAGGAGGGTCAATGTCTGCCTGGGGGTTCCAGGAAAAACACAAAGAACAGAGCATTCAAATGGAGATACACACCTACAGAACGCTCCCAGTCTCTCAAGCCTGCCCTGACAGTAACATCATTAACCTAAAGTTACTGTACTACTTTTGTGGATTGCTCCCTCCTCATCTCCCCCACACTTTGGAAATAGCCCCTTTTGAAACAGCCCCTCATTAACTTATCTCAGCAGGAATGTGGCCGCCATTTACTTTGGGATATTCAGGGAGACAAGCTGGCTTTATTCTGGGGGTGGCTTTTATCTGGGCGTGGCTGTAGCCCAACTGGGCACCCTTGGGGCCAAAGGACTGCAGTAGCCCTTGAGAGTGCTGGCATATCACCTAGGTACTGAGATCAAGGCAACTTCAGGGACTACTGGTACACTGGTGTAACAGGGAGAAAACTGGAAGGTGGCAGATTGTACTGTATTTGTGTCAAGGAGGATAAACTGAAGAGTTCTAGAAATCACTATTGAGATAGGATATAGGATGGAGTCAAAGAAACAATTGGTCTTATCATGATATGACTTTTCATTTGTTTGATTGGTTTAAACTCTAAGATTGATGTTTCCTGTGAAACATCCACCACTTAAATGAACAAATCCAGTTTAACTTGTCCATCACTAATTCAGCAATTTTTGAGGGCATCCTATGCACCAGGCACTGTACTGTGCATAAACAATGAACAGAACAAATGACAATTGTTCTGTTTGAACACAAGCTAGGACCTCTAGACACACTGTGCCGCCCACTGCCTCATGCTGCTTCTTTCAGTATTGGACAAAATCTCATTCTACCAAAACGTTACTTTAAAGACACTCTGTTGCCACTCCTTGGGGCACCACCGGCTGTGCAGCTACTTCTGCATCTACTCTGCCTTCAGATGCACCCTTTTGGTTAATCCTGGCAGTATCTCCAAGCTTCCATAACTCTGCAGCCTAGTAGGTCACTACAGTGAATAGTCATAAAACCTAGTACTGGTACTTATTACTAAGCCAGTGGGTCTATATCTAAGAACAGAAAGTAAAGCGATTAGCTGCCTACAAGCTCCCCCAGCTGTTCAAATGGAATAACTTCACAAGCCTTAGGGTTTTGGCAATGTAGATTCAAGTTTGTATATTTAAAAAGCATTAACAAATTTAGTGAAGTAACTCTTCAAATGTAAACACTGGTTATAACTTAAAGAATATCATGTAGCAGTTGAATGCAGTATCAAGACTACAGACATGGGTGTCAGAGGCAACACTTCTATCTGCTGGCTGTGAGATCTCAGACAATTTACTACATATCTCTAAACCTACATCTTCCCCTCTAAAATGGGAATTATCAGAATACTCCCTACCTCATGAGACTTCCTGAGGACTGAATGACACAATGCATGTATCATAATTAGTACACAGTCTGACCTGCACTAAGTGCTCAGGTCACTAGGGCCCTCCTGGAGGTACAAGGGGTTAAGCACCACACTATGAAGAATCCTCAGCCACTGCAGCATGAGTTCCATCTCCGGCCAGGGAGGGGACCCACATGGCTCAGCAGACCTCTCCTGTCTCACCCGCTGCTGCCCTCAGCAGTGTATTTCAGTGACTCTGCCTGTTCTGTTCCCCACTCTGTCTCTGGTGAATCCTCTCATCATCCCCCACACCTCTGGCCTGTACCCCAGATCTTGTATGTATAAATAAATAAATCTCTAAAAAATGTAATTACTAATATTACGTGGATTACCTCTTTTATTTATCACAACTATACAGAGAGAAGGAGGAATTGTATCACCACGCCTCTGTAGCAGGGCATCAAAGTCCTATCAAAATAGAAGCAGAACTGCGATTTTGATGTTGCCAGCACAAGTTTGAGAACATTTTCTATAGTTCTATAACTTTATAAAAATTGGAAACAAATCTAAGTCCATATTGTGTACTTCATTTCATTGCTCACATTTAACTTAGCCACTAAGAAATTAGTGTGATAATTTATAGATTTTCTCAGTGGCAGCTCTATTTTTACATGTTTCAGTTAACTACCTTATCAAGATAATGGTTACATAAAGTGTACAGTGATTCTCAAGCACCTATCTGGTTACTGGATTGGTGCCCAGACAAGGCCAGTCTGCTTTTGCTTTGGTGTTAACACCTGTTCCAAGACTGGGGGCTTATAGGGGTTAGGGCTGCCTCCTCCGCAAAGGACAATTATATATTCATGAAGTGTAGGTAGGGTGAGGGGAGAAGACACTTTTTCCCCTCCAGGAACACATCTGATCATTTTTTTTTAACTTCAAATCTCTTTTTCCCATTTAGTGCTCATGACTTCATATATATTGCTTTATCTTTCTTGATTCACTTGCAATAAATGGGAAAGTTAAAGCTAAGCCAAGACCACAATCATGGAAAATCTAGTTTCCTTATTGCAGAGCTTCTCAGGTAGTGTATCCCGGAGACGTATCAGTTGTGCCAAGATACTGACCTCCCATTTGTGGGTAGCCAGAGAGGATCTAGGGAGGGCAGGCCTCTGGTTCCTTTGCCTTCCACTTCCAGCAACCTTGTCTGCTTCTCACACAGATACACGCGCGTTCCACACCCTTACCACTTTCTATGAATGAAGTGATGTCGAGGAGGGAAAGCCCTGCCTTGGTGAAGGAGAAGCTCTGAACGTGCCTTTTCACAGGGCCAAAAGAAATATCTAGGGTGGCTGCTGTATTTCACATAAAGGAAGCACAAATAAACATACAGGGTCAGGAGTAATATGCAGATATTGTCTGCCTAGGGGTCTGTGTAAGGCCAGGTCAAGATGGTGGGAACTTTACTCCAGGAAGTAAGATGCACACCTTTTCGGATGTTCAGAATAGCGTTCTTTGGCTTCTCTTCATTACTAGTCACTGTGAAAATTCATCAGCTTCTTGGAAAGTATATTAAACAAGGTAAAACTTAATATGAGGACTCACTCTCAATTCACAGCACTAAGCCTGCTATTATTTGGGTTTAGAACTTTAGCTGACACAACTGATGATGAATCTCAGGTGAGGGTCAATTGGTTGGTGGGTCAATAACCCAAACTGCATGAGTTTCACAGAAATAGTCATCTCAGGCAACACATATTGGTGTCCAGGGAATATTATTTCCACTCCAAGAACAGTTTGTTTTGCTGAAAGTGTAACAAATTTATAACTATGTGAAGATTTGAGTGTGGAAATCTAAGCGAACTGCCCACACATTATTCATTTACTCCAGTAATGTTCTGTTTTTTTTTTTTTTTTTTTTTTTTTTTTAATAGCTTGGCACTCCCGGGCAGCAGGCCATCTGACTTGCCCCTTAGTTTGACCCTGGCCCATAGCATGGGCTTTGACACTCACAGGCCTGAGTTCAAGTTTGAGCACTGCCACTCATTAGCTATGAAGCCTTGGGGAAGTCATATAACATCTCTAAACCATGCAGAGCAAATCAGAGAGATGTGGTTAATAGAATTGATTTCATGTCACTGCTGTGAAGACTAAATGAATAATATATGCCTAGTGCCTAAAAGAATTTAATATATGATCACTCTTCTCTTTACTCCTGCAAAAATAGTAAAAAGCAATGGAGAGTTAATAGCAATGAGCTCTTGTTTCAGTACCATCAGATGCTGAGTAAAGTCACAGGGATAAAATCTTATGACCAGTGCCAGTCATAAGAGCTGAGGGACTTTATCGCTCCAGTGAGGAGTGTATCAAGGGAAGGAAACTTCTAGGGCAAGAAATTATGTTAAAGAAACAGAGCAGGAAGAAAAAACAACTCTGGAATCTTGACTGCCACCCAGATGAAATTAAAACAATGTAGATGATCTATTTCAGTTGTATGTTTCATGTTCTGTGGTTTAGCAAAAATAAATAATTTGCTTATTTTGCTGCTTTTATTTTTCTCAACTAATTGTTTTTGCTTTTCTCTCAAGTCTCTGGTTTTCCCAATTGATCCAACTGATCACCTAGGTGGAAAGGGTAAATTAGGAAAATTCAGTATTATTGGTCATTTTTAATAAGTATTTTGCTAGCAAGTTTAAAAGGTGACATTGTTTATAAAAACTATGATTCTATGACAGCTAATGTAAGAAAACCTGTGACAGTGTATTTGCATTTTTCCTTGATGAAGTGCTGATACCGGTTTAGAATTTTACTCTCACACATACGTTCACTTGCACACACAAACAACTGCTTTTGACTTTCAATGGATTAATTACAGATCTTCCTGTTATTGCATTGTCTTCTGTGTTCCATCAGTTTTCTAGTTCCTTCAGCAATGTTAGAAAGGACCTTGAGTTGGTTATCAACTGAGCAAGTGAAGGACTATTAGATATTCTGAAGCACACACAATCTGTTAGCATTTTAGGCTGTCCTTGGCTAATTTTTATTACTGATGATATGAAAAGATTTTAATTATTCTTTTCTAATAAGGATTTAAAATCAGGAATAATCAAGATAATACTACAGATTTTTGTAGTATACTACTTTTTTTTTTTTAAGATTTATTTATTTATGCATACAAGAGCTGGCGTACAGGCCGGAGTCGCGGGAGGTGAGAGGATTCACTAGAGACAGAGTGGGGAGCAGAACAGGCAGATCGACTGAAATACACTGCTGTGGGGAGCAGAGGGCAAGAGAGGAGAGGTCTGTTGCGCCATGTGGGTCACCTCCCTGGCCCGGGATCGAACTTGTGCTGCAGTGGTTGCAGATAGCCTCATAGTGCTGCACCTTAACCCCTTACACCACTAGGGAGGGCCTAGTATACTACATTTTTTGAAGGATAAGTCAAAAAGATAGTGTAACAAATATTGAGGGCTTTACTTTCTTTTTAAAATGAAATTATAAAAGTTTCTCTTTACCCCTGGTGTAGCCACAGTTAATAGTTTCTTAAGTTTTTGTTGAGCATACATGAATTTGTACATTTGTCTTTTTGCTTTTAACATAAATAGGACCAGGCTAGACATGTTGTTCAGTTACTGCTGCCTTTTATTTCACTTGAAAGAAAATAGATCTACAAAATAGTTCAAATAGATCTACCCTATTTTAAAAAATAATTGCTCTATATTCTAGTGAAGAGAAGTTTTTTCTTTTTAACTGTTTCCTATTTTATATGTTTAAAAGTTGCTGGATTACAAGCAATTTATCAGTAAACTTTCTTGTATCTTTTTGTACAGTACATCTGTAGTGTAGGTTAAATTCTTAGAACTAGAATTGCTTGCCCAAAGGGTATGTAAATTTAAAATTTTGGTTGTTATTTCTCAATGATCACAAAAGAAGGTTACAAAAATGTTGACTTCCATCAAAAATGTATGAAGCTATGCTTTTCCCACCTCCTCTGATATAATCAAGCTTTCAAATCACTGTGGTTGCTATCTCAAGGTTTTAATTGAGATAATTTAAAAAAATCAGTAAAATTGGTTCTTTATATTCATTAATCATTTTGTCTTTATTTTTCTGTGAATTGCCCACTTAAATGCATTTACTTTTTATTTGTTGCACATTAGAAATTAGATATTTCTGTGCCAAATTCTGAAGAATTTTTAACTCTCTTCTGTCTTTTGATTTGAAGCATGAAAATAACGTTTGTGTGGACATCTTCACAATTTAGGAAGATAATTTATTAAATGTTCCACTGTGCCACATGCATTTCATGCCATTCTTAAGATTTCCTATTCCATAGTGATTTTTAAAGATTAGCTATTTTCTTCCATTACTTTTATGATTTATTATTTTTGATATTTCATACTTAAAGTTTTCATATGCTTCACACTTATGTTAAAATAATGCTTGAGAAAAGGACCCAGATATATTTTTCTTTTAGATGGCTCAGCCAGTTTTGCCCAAACTATTGGTTAAAGAACACATCTCTTCACTAATTTGAAATGTACCTTTACTTACATAAAAGCTCTACAGGTGTTCAAATCTCTTCTTAAATCTGTTTTCTTGACTCCTTTACCTATTCTAGTTTGAATTTACACAGCATTAAATTTTAATGGGCTTCATTATATAGATTTTCTTTCTCATTCCTCTTTTCCTCTGTTAATTCATAAGCAATATAAAGGAAGAAGTCTACATATAGACTGAAGGTGACCCCTGGTTGTTAGCATATATATTTGGTGGTTGTGAGCCCACAGAAAGTTTTTTCATTTCACAAGATAATTTGAAAGCCGACAGTGCAGGCACTGTCCTAGGCTCTGAGGACAGAGCAATGAATAAGATAAAAAAGATGCCTATAGTTACATTACAGCGTAGGGTATGGGGGAACAAATAACAAGCAAACCAACAAACATATATTGTAAGTTTGTGTCATGAACTTGAATAAAGAGAATAAATTTCAGTAATGACATGGAGAGTGAGAGAAGGGAAATATTTTAGATAAGCTCTTTGGGGAAAGTTCTCTGAGTGACATTTGAGCATAGTTCTAAGTCAGTTATACTTCAGTTTATCATATCTAATTTCCTTCTAAATAGTGTAGCCTTCATAATTCAGTAGCTAAAATAAAATTTGGGAGTTGCTGGATATGGTGGTAGACAGGATCCTTGAGTCATCACTTCCCTCAAAGAATCCAGAGGGAACAGCCACATCTGGAATGGATCTGGGGACATGCAGTCCAGCGTCCTACAGCAAGGAGGACAGTGAGAGACCATCAGAAAGAGTAGGAAGGACCAAAAAGTAATTCAGGAATGGTGCCAGTCCGCTAGGAGGATACCAGCAGGCCCTTCCTCTACAAGCCTCCAGGCTCTCCCAGGATCCTCGGCTGTGAAGGAGAATGCAGAATTCACAGTAAGACTGAAGAGCTATCACTATTTGCAGATGATAATATACCTGGAAAACGCCAAAAGCTCTACAGAAAACTTAATTAAAACAATCAGCCAGTTTAGTAAAGTAGCAGGTTACAAAATCAACGCACAAAAATTGGTAGCCTTCCTATATACAAATAACCGATCGGAAGAAGAGGACATCAAGAAAAACATTCCTTTCACAATTGAGACCAAAAAAAATCAAATACTTGGGAATAAACCTGAAAAAGAAGCAAAAGACCTATATAAAGAAAACTATAAAACACTATTAAAAGAAATAGAAGAAGATACGAAGAAATGGAAAGATATCCCTTGCTCATGGATAGGAATAATCAACATTATCAAAATGGCTATCCTTCCAAAAGCAATCTACAGATTCAATGCAATACCAATAAAAATCTCAATGAAATTCTTTAAGGAAATAGACCA
>JAGFMF010011668.1:15530291-15556592 GCA_019455555.1 Galemys pyrenaicus | reverse complement strand
AGAAAATCAAAGTAAGCGACCCAATCAAAAAATGGGCAGGAGAACTTAAAAGACATTTCACCAAAAGGGATATACAAATGGCCAACAGGCACATGAAAAAATGTTCAACATCTCTCATAATCAGGGAAATGCAAATTAAAACCACAATGATGTACCACCTTACACCAGTAAGAACGGCATATATCAAAAAAACCAGCAATAATAAATGCTGGCAAGGCTGTGAAGAAAAAGGAACTTTACTATACTGCTGGTGGGAATGCAAGTTAATCCAACCAATATGGAAGACCGTATGGAGGTTCCTTGGCCTACTAGAGATGGAACTACCATATAATCTGGCAATCCCACTCCTAGGAATCTATCCAAAGGACACAAAAACACTGATCCAAAAGAGTACCTGTACCCCCATGTTTATTGCAGCACTATTTACAATTGGTAAGACCTGGAAACAGCCCAAATGTCCAAAAGTAGAGGACTGGATTAAGAAGATGTGGTACATATACACAATGGAATACTACTCAGCAATCTAGAATAAGAAACTAGGGACATTTGAAGAAACATGGATGGAACTAGAAGGAATTATACTCAGTGAAACAAGTCAGAAGGCAAAAGAAAAATATCGGATGACCTCGCTTTTAGGAGGAATGAGAAAAAACAAACAACAATCAAAACAAAAAATAAAAAGGGAGAAAACAAAACAAACAACAACAACAAAAACAACAAGAGAAAACTAAAGGAAATGGGCAATCATAGCCAAAAACAACCAAACAATCAAATAACAACTCAACAAGCTCAAAAGATTAAAGATAAACCCAAAGGACCATGGGGGGTGGGTGGAGGCAGGGCAGGGCAAAGGTGGTGATGAGATGTAAAGAGCACAAGGGACTGAGGTGACGGTGCACGGGTGAAATGGTGGTGGGAACCCACTGGGGAAAACAAACGATGTCAAATGCAACTAAATATAATAAAATTAAAAAAAAAAAAGACTGAAGAGGAAGTTGCTAAGTTTGCTGCTGAGAGTCTGCTGCTTAGATTCCACTACCTGCTGGAGTGGAGAGCTTGCTGGGTTCACTGCTTATTCACAGAAGGAGGCTGAGAAAGGGCTACCTTGACCCTTCCCGACTACCTGTCGTAAACAATAAAGAATGCTTATGCTGAATAATATTCCATTGTGTATATATACCACATTTATAAACTAGAGAAATCCACAGAAACGTGGATGGAGCTTGATGGGATTATGATCAGTGAAATAAGCCAGAAGGAAAATACCAGATGGTCTCACTCATAGGAGGAACACAGGTGAGTAAGAAAAGAAAAATAACAATAAATTCAACAGCCAACTACAAAAACACAATGAAACAAAACAAGAATGAACAGACAACTATAATTAGAGACATTAGGGAGGGAAGAGGAAGGGATTCGGATCAAGGCAGGGACGAGAGGAGCACAAGGGACTGGGGTGATGGTGCAGGGGTGAATTGGTGATGGTAATCCGAAGGGGACTTCACCAAGAAAAGCAATGCAAACATTGTAAGAAAAGCAGATTAATACATACATAAGTAAATTTTTAAAAAAGAATGCTTATACTATGCTGGATATGCTTATGCTATGATGGATGGGGTAACAAGTTTTCCATAAAAGCTGTATAAAAACCCTGCCATCTGCTGCTCAGAGCTCAGACATTTGGGAGCTAGCCCACTGAGCCTACCGGTGTGAAGGTGTGACAATTAAATCTCCCTCTCCACCTCCCTGAGGGCCGTCTGATTTTTCTGGGAAACTGCCATTAAGAAGTGCACAGCCTGTCTGATAGTTCAACTGAGGATACCCAGGTGGCTGGTACTGAGTTCAGCGGTGGGAGGAGCCACAGAACCACCCGTGGTACAGTCCTCTGGGCTTTCAGGATAGTCTGTATGGTGAACGGCTGCTGTAGAAACCCAGAGGCGAGTGGGTGGTGGCTCACATAGCCCGTGGCACTTTCCCTCATTTGGGCTCGGATTTCAGACTTCCTTTCAGGTATGTGTTTTAAGGCTGGTTTTAGTTTCAAACCTTCATGGCACTGAGAATGAAGTCTGGTTTCCTTCCCACGGCCCCAGGATGGCCTTCTACGTCATCCTGTCACATCCTGCTCCTTCCTCATGAACTCCAGATACACTGGCCTCCTTTGGGTCACTTGATCAGCCCAAGTTCTTCTCAGTGTTGCTGGATATTCCCTTTACCCAGAGCACTCACTCTCCTTTTCATCTCAGCTCAAATGTCTCTCAATGAGTCTGTTTTATTCTAAGTGGAATTCCCCATGTCTAGAGGAGTGCCTGGTAGAATTAAGTACCTGAAAAATCTATGTATGAACAAATGAATGAATGAAGAGTCTCAAAGGATAAGCTGGAATTAGTCAGGCAGAGATGCAGGAGAATATATAAAAGGCTCAGTGGAATTTTCAAGTAGCTCATCAAAACTTGAGGAGACGACACTTTGGATGGTGAAGCATGTTTTGAAGAACTACAGACTGGATATCACCGCTAAGCATGCAGGAAGGACACTTACTGTATTTTACTTCAGTGATCTGTTTTTGTATGTTTCCTCCACCAATCTATGTGCCATTTTTCTTTTTATCTCTGATGCCTGAACATTCAACGAACACATTTGAACCAAACTATACTACAACTCATGTCTTCTAACTCTGTCATGCTGAGTTTTCTAATTAGATAGCTATTAAAAATAAAATCTTATCGTAAATCTTATAGGGACTTTGTAGAAAAAAACTGTGTGCATGCATGCTATGATCTGGACACATTGAGATGTTTCTAATCAAGCCACCATGTGTGCCACATGTTTTATTAACTTAGCCTTGTTGTTTTCCCTCAATTCCTAATAACATTACAGAATCTGAAGAACAGGGCATGAACTGTGATCTATGAAAGCTCAGGAATTTTTTTTTTTAATTTAAAAACCTACAATAAATTTTGAAATGAAAGAAACAGAGAACCAGGCCTCCCTGGTGGCAAAAGGGGTTGAGCACAGCACTTGTGGGGGCTCTACAGTCACTGTAGTGCTAGTTTGATCTCAGGTCAGAGAGGGGACCCATATGGTACAGCAGACCTCTCCTGCCTCACCCTCTGCTCCCCTCAGCAGTGCATTTCAGTAGATCTGCTTGTTCTGTTCCCTACTCTGTTTCTGGTGAATCTTCTCACCCCATGTCTCTGGACTATACCCCAGCTCTTGTATGCATAAATAAAATCTTAAAAAAAAAAAGAAAAAGGGGCCAATATTATTAAAATTAGGGTTAAGGAATCAGTAGGCAAGGTGAAGGTGGGGGATGGTAAGTGATTGAACACACAGGCAAATGCTCCACTTTTTCTAGACACTAGATAGACCACTATTGGGCTACTTATAAAAAACCAGCCAACATTTAGATGAGAGAAATATAAAAGAATGGAGGGAAGGAAGAGGTAAAAGGTAGACCAAGATGTATGCTTTCTGAATCTTAAAACTACTGTTGAGTTGGTTTCTATTAGTGATTTTAGTATTAGGTCAAAGTTTTGTTGTAGGTTCAAAAAAATTAGTCCTTCTGTTTGTTTGGTACCTAACAGCTTTCAAACATTCCCACAATCCAGTCTCACCCGATTCTCCTAATAATTTTCATTTTGCCAATAAGTGAGGCTCTGGGCTTCCCGCAGCTTGCTCCAGGCCATAGGGCTGTTAGCAGCAGAGCTGCCAGCAAGCACCTTGGGATAACACACACGACTGTGTCCGTCAAACTGACTCTGTGGTGTATCTACTATTTTATTAGATCAGGGTCGCCTGAGTCAAGATTTCAGATATAAAGGATACAGTAAGGACGGGCGTCCAGAAGCCAATAAGTGGTGGGAGGACAGTCTCTGCAGGGGTAAGGAGCCAAAAAGGGTGATTTCAAAAGGGCCAGACACCCTGGGTTTTGAGAGAGGCCCTGCAGAGCACAAATTATGTGGCACAGTTGATTGCACCCTGAGGTTAAAGCAGTTGATCTTTTGTATTCGCACAGGCTTCTATGTTGGCCAGTTAGCAGGGGTGCCCCCTCCCACCTTCGAAGAGCACCCAGTGCGAAAGACACTCCTTTGAAGGGGATCTACTAGCAATCAAGCATACTTGAAGGGGATCCAATAATACCCCCCAAATCTATGCTACTGAGGATTAAATGAACTAATATAGATGGAATAAGTGAAAGCAACTTAGAATTTTAGAAATGCAGTATGAATGTAAGGAATGATTTTAACATGGTGCTGCTCAGGGTAGACTGACTCATGAAGGCTCCTTCGAAAACAGAATGAGACAGAATTACAATAGCTCGACTCTTTCCCCATCTGAATCTCATACAGCTGCTCATTTAGAAAGAAGGGGTGTGATCAAGATTGGACATTGTTTCATTGAACTTACAGATATTAATTTTAACTCATTCTACTCAAAGAACAAGTATAAAGAACAGTGATTTGACCCCAAGTCACGGGACTGGTAAATCCAGGTCTCCTGTCACCCTGCCCAGAGTCCTTGCCAGGTCTCTACATGCCAAGTAATAGGAAGCAAATCTGCTTCCCAGATGCCAGGTCTGAGGTGAGAGGCAGGAGGGTGAGGAGGTTTTTCTTCCCTAGACTCTGGCACAGTGCTGAGAGCTGAGACATGTAGAACAAACAGAACTGTCACTTATTTTTGAATCCTCCTCTACCATGGAGAGACTGTTGTAGGACAAGGAGAAAAGGGCCCTGGGACTCATCTGTGGAGGCTGCATGTGTGGCAGAGTCAGGTACAGACTCTTCATAGAGTGTAAATGGGAAACTCCCAGGGAAGGAGGGGAGTAGGGAGAAGTGGGTGTTGAGCCCGAATTCAGAAAGAGAAAACAGTCCATCTCCTTGCATTTTATGTCATGCAGTCCTGTGAAGTGTTTGGGCAGAGCTGTGTAGGTTAGGGGCCTTATCATCCCCCACTCCCTGTACTTTCATGATGAACTATTTGAAGGGAGGAATAAGAGGGGGGATGAGGGATCTGGAAGGCCCCATGTACCTCAGAGCATGCTATCCAGACACTTTCAATTTGTGCAGGGATGACATGGACAATGGGCCCCTGTAAAGTCACAAAATTGTCTTAGAAACCCAACAAGCAGACTCCATTCTATTTTCTTAAATTTCTAAACAAAGTCATGTCTTTCCAAAGAAAACATGTTACTTGCTAATACAGAAAGCCATTTAACTTGTATTGAAGTTAAAAAAAAAAAAAGAAGTTTAAACAAAACTCAGATGGAAGCTGTCTAATAATGCCTGGGTTAGAAAGAAGATTGGGTCAAATACAATAGCAGGTCCTAAACCAATAGCCTGCTGCAGGGAGTACGAATCTATCCGCATTTAGTCTAAATGTACAGTGACCTTTCACTACCACGCCTTGAGCTTAAAGTCAGCAGCAGTTATTGGAAATCATTTCCAAAGGTCATTTGTTAAAAAAAAAGTAATATAGATTTAAAGATGCTTCCCACATATGTAGAAAGCCAAGACAGACTGCTGGTCAAAGTAATATGGACGAAATCATTGTTGCAGTGATGGATTTCTGAAAACAATCTAAAAGGTCTAGGACCACACAGATACCAATTTAATTTTCTTTCCTTATCCATCAGCAAGTTGTTCCAGTGTGCATGACTAAGCTACTTACTGATACTATATGTACAGTAGAAAAAGAATATGCAATATTATTTAGAAGGGAGTTCCTGCGAACCATTTGCTTTCATTAGAACAGGGATAAGATTAGACGGAAATCAAGCAGAGAACATTCCAATGAGCAAAAGTCTGACTCTCATTTCAAGTGGTGACATTTATATGCAGGGTATGCAACACGTCAATAGAAATTTTTCAAAGGGCATATATAGTTGAAGTAACTAGGGCATGATTACATGTGCCACCTTAATAAGCTGAAAAAAACTTCACTAGCTCAGCAGGAGTGCGGACATGCTCTCATGTTCAGGAGTGAATGCTACGTAAGCCCCCTTTTTAGATGTAGGCAGAACAGGTATGCACATATGTAAGAAATAAGACAGGCTTTGATGATCCTCAAAGATGTTCTCTTCTATGCCTTTTTGCCCCCAATGTAAAATAATGCTTACTGTGGAATATCGACTCATTTTTCTTGAAGTACAACAAATTAATAATAAATTACTCTACTAACTAGGAATTCTTTTGTCTTAATGATTTCCTTTTACTCTCCTATCTCTTCCCTTCCCCTTTTTCTGATTTTTGGGTTCATATCATCATCTTTGCTTTGTGCTTCAGAATAGATTCCTTAAGAAAAATGATTTCAGCTTTGATTATTTAGGACCTGTAAGTTTATTAAGTGTTGGATAGTCAGAGTATTAATAATTCCTTCATTTCTGCCCTAACAAAAATATATAGAATATCTACCATATAGGAGTGTACACACTTCTATAGAACATCTCCTAGTGCCACAGAGATTAAAAATAAGCTACTTTGTCTACCCTTACAAATGTTGGTCTGCTGTTGTTAGCTGAAAAGAGAGTGACCGCCACTGGTATTTATGATACAGGGGAACAGCTATGTTTAAAAGAAATCTGGGTTCTAGTGTTGCTTCTAACACTTAGCAGACTGTGACCAAAGGCAAGACACTTCATCGAAGTCTTACTTTCTTTAACTTGAAAATGGGAAAAAAAAAAAAAAAAGTTCAACCTGCCTCATAGGACAGGGGAGAAAATAAAACTTTATGAAAATGCCTCATACATTTCAAAGGGTTGTGCAAATTTAAGGCACTAATGCATTTAGTAAATGGCAGATTCTGGGTCTAACTCAATGCTAGCACAGTGAGCTCTTTACAAAGGGATGAATCCAAGAGGTTCATGAAAGCAGGCAATGAGAATTTTCTAGGTGATTGGAGTGGCACAACCTATACCTATTTTAGTTTGTTTGTTCAGGATTGGGCTAATATGTCAGGGAACAGAAGGGTCTTTTATCCCTCAGAATGTTATCCTGTGCTATTTTGCAGCCTGGAAATGTGCCCATTCTGTTTTGTTATGAGAGTTTGAGCATGAATATTCATCTATAAATGGGCCTTTTATCCTCTTGCATCTTTTTCTTCTATTCTAAAAGCAATGTATGTTTATTGTGCAACCATCCCAGGTCAGGTAGGTTTATTGTTAATTCTCGCAGACAAAGAGAATTTTGGAACCCTTGGCATTATTTTACAGCCCTTTAATGCTGAATCAGGGGACAGACCAGCAGGCAGGGAGACAGCAACTGAGCCTACTAACCTCAGAGTGATGCCATCACGAACACCAGAGCTGAGGAGCCCTTTTTGAGCCCTCTTTTCTAGGCCTAGGTGTCTGTATTTACACTGCGCATGTCCTGTGCTCTCTGCGCCCGGTATATATAATCATAGGCAAAAGTGCCCTGTGGCCACACCTCTCAGCCCTGGTGTCTGGAACCTACAAGGAACGCAAAACCATAGGTGCCAGCCATGGAAGCCGGCGGTAGGAGGGAAAAGGCATGGTTTTACTCCATTTTCCCTACACTGTTCATGATAGAATATTTGTGAAAGGCTGAAGAGAGAAAAATTATCCTGAAATATCATCCAAAATATCATCCCCTCTCAAATCACTATCCTCAGAAAACCATCGTTAACATTCTTTCTTCATTCTCTTTTTATCTCCAATCCCCCTACCCCCCACCACTGCCCCCTCTTACCCACTCCCTTTCTCTCTCTGGTCAAATAGCATGCATGATGTTAGAGTATGCTTTTATTTCTCACTGTAGGGTCAGGTTTTTCTGCCCTCCCACCATTGGTGTAATGATGGACACCTGTGGTGCTGCACCCGTGCCTAGGTGGGCATGGGCATGTGGGTGCACCTAAGTTTGGGCATTATGAGCAGCAGCAGCAGCTGTGGGAGGAACAGGACGCCAGCAGAATGAGAGAACAGCAGAAGCAGCAAAGCACCCCTGCCTGCCGTGTACCTGGTCACCTCTGAGAGGATGGTGTCACCTATGTAAATAAAAGCATAAAAGCCACTGAGGGCTCCAGAACTCTTCCTTTACCCCATCTGCTAGAACCATCCAGAACTTGCTCAATGCCTCCTTCCTGGCACTACACCCACAAAACATTATAAAATATAACATTTTCCATGTTTCTTTCATTTCTCCCTTCTCATTTAAAGCTCATGCCTTGTCCTGTTGCCTTTTGCTAATTCAACTAGTTTTTCCAACTGAGTGGGAAAACCATAATTTCCTTAAAAAAAAAAAATCCCTCTACTGCTAGTTTTAATATTGTCACTAGAGATACTTATGTAATTAACATTCTTAAGTATATATGTATATTATTTTTTTTTGTATTTCAGGTTTTTTAAGCTAAAGATCCAAAAAAAGAAAATTTACGTCTCAGTATTTCTTAATGACTCAACATATATTGAATGCCCAATTCCTTTTAAAGACCTAGCAGCCATTTTCACTATTTGCAGGCTATGTCATAGCATCTGTTAAGGCTCCCTTAAGAGAACCCAGGTGTTTCTTCTCCCAAGAAGCCTTCTTTGTTTCCCTCCCACCTCTTACCCCTCTTACTTGGGTGTGCCTCCTCTGTACATCTATAACCCTCCACCACAGATTTATGATGCTCTATTATAGTTATACATTTAATTATCTTCCTTTCTGACAACAGTATGAGACTTAAAAGGGCAAGAGGCAAATCTTACTAATTTTATAATCCCAGTGCCTAGAAGTATAACAGACTTTCAATATTCTTGCTGACCACAAGTAGCTAGTGTTTAATACAACTATATAATAAAATTAATCCATAAATAAAGGTAATAATGGTGATGGTTACGATGTGCCAAACGTAAAGCGGAGGCCAAAGAAGCTAAGGAGACTACAGTTAGTTGAATTTTGACTCCAGAAGTACTGACAGAATATTCAGTTCATGCTATAAAGTTTCAGCGATTCATACACTGGAGTTAGGAAGTTTCACAACAAAGAATTTTCCCTTCTCCACCAACCTGCCTTTAGTTGTTTTATACATGAGGTTTCCTTCCTCTAAAAATTCCTAGGGTTTACTACTTCAGCATGCAGATTCAATTACTGGTAGTGCTGCCTGAGGCAAGCAGCCCTATCAGTTCCAAGTCTGTTAAAAAAGAAAGTCCACACTTTTCTAGGGGAAAAAAAGATTCTGTAATTTATAACAGTTAATAATAACTATTTTACCAAGGGCAGAAAATGAGCAAAGTGATATGAAAGAGGCTATGGAATTATTTTATAGCAACCCATTGACCCAAAAGAAGCATGAATAATAGTCTGTGTGCTAAGTCCCAGTGGAGAAAGGATATGTCAAAAGAAAGTGACTACCTTTCCTTTGGTCTCTCTTCAAAATGCTGATCAATACTCCTCTATGTAAAAATGATTTCTGGATATCTAAGGAGAATTGTGTAATGTTGGTAGAAATGGACTAAGGCTACAGGAGGCTTCTCCTTTTTTTCTCATTTTAAAGCTGGAATGCTGCCTTTCTCCCTACTTTCCCAAATTAGGAGGTGGGCAGGGAAATTTGAATTGATTTCAGATTGAATTTTGCATGTTAAAGAAGGGCTTTTGGTTTTGTTTTTTCAAAACCAACATAAAGTATCCATAGCAAGAAGCTAAATACTTTTTTTCACAGGACCACAACAAATATGCATAAGCAAGCAAAGTCCTTCACATCTCAATGCCAACCTATAATCTTGCTTGTGACCCATGTCGACAGGATTCACGTTCCTCACAGTGAGCTACGCATCCTCACTCCATTCACAAAAAAAAATAGCCACACGTGTCTGGCATCAATCAGCATGTGAATTCCTGACGTATTTAGTTGCGGCAAGTATTTGCTAAGTGGCACATTTAGAGTAGAGTGGCATCAATCATTCAAGTGTTACTAATTTCCATTGTAATGAGCACTTGAGAGTGAACAGTAAGTTCATTGTTTAAGAATACATGTGCAATCCTGCTGTTGATCACCAATAAACTTGAGCTCATTTTCAAACTCGCAGCGCTTGCCTCTGGCACATGGACTTTGGAGGTATGATTTCTGTGGGTAATTATCCCACAATGTATGTGTTCAGTGCTTTGTAGTTAACAAAGACTTCCATTACATAACCTCGCAGATCCAGCAGAAGCGGAGGCCTGACAATTTAATTATTACTATTAAATTTAAAGCCAACTCTAATAATTTATGATAAGTTCCCTATTCTTGCCAGCAAATTCAGTAGGTTGAGTCAACTTACTGAGTATCTGTTGAATCCAATCCGTTTCCCCTGTATTGCACTAGATCACTCGTTCATCTTCATCAGCTGTCTGTTGATCAGTTTCAACATTTCTTGAAACAGATTGCCTGTACTTCAGTTTCCATTTCCCCTTCTACTTCCCAATCAATCCTCCTCACAGCAAAGTGACCTTTAGAGAAGCAGATCTATTATGATTTTTCCCTCCTTAACATCATTCAATGGCTTACAGATGACTTCAAGATAAAGTACAACTCCTACACAGAGTAAACAAGACCCATGGGTTCTGCTTGGTCTGGGCCCTGCCCAAGGGCTAGATTCAGGGTCTCTAAAGAATGAAAAAATGATGATGGCCCACTTCCCAGTCCCTTCACCCACATGTAATTAAGAAAAAGAGAGGAAGAAACCATAAAACACAAAATGCATATGTATGTTATAATTAAAATCATTTCTTAAAATGAGTTTGATTATAAAATTTTGGATAAATGTATCCAAGCTTAAACTTCTCTCACTTTCCCCCCCTCTGCTGTATCAGTACTCTAAAAATCTGCATGTTAACCAATTATGACCTAGTATCTAGTTGTTCTTTTAGGAGAAACCATTCAAGCAAATGATCTAGTGAAGAATAAAACTAAACTTGTGCCATGAGGTAGTTTATTCATACATTCTTTCACTCATGAAGAATCCATCTTGCATATGCACTGTACCAACCCCAATGGGGATACACTGTGAATGGGGTACTGTCAGGGGGCCCAAGCGCTCACAGTGAGGAGGGGGGAGTGGGATATCAGCTGTACAGTCCTTGAAGATGTTCTACTCTTTTCTCGAACACTTATTATCACAGGTATCTCAGTGTTCCTTGCCTCCTTGAAGTCTCTATTCACTTATGATATGTGCCTTATTTTATGATTTCTTTTCCACAAGGGCATCTTAAAATATTTATTTGCTTTGTTCTATATAGGGCCAGCAAGAAACTGTAACTGGAGTGTGCACAGTGATTTTGTGTATAACTGTATTAGTTTTCTCCACCAGCTGCAATCAAACACCACAGGCAGAGTGACTAAAACAACAGAAATTTATTCCCTCACAATTCCAGGGGCTGAAAGGCTCAGATCAAAGTGTTGACAGTGTTGATTTCATTTTGAGGCCTCTCTAAAAAGAGAGGTTTGTGGATGGCCTTCTCCCTCTGCCTTCAACTAACCTTCCTTCTACGTCTATACATATGTGGTGTTTCTCTCTTTGTCCGAATGTCTTCTTCTTATAAGGACACCCAGCCAGAATGGATAAAGCTTACTCTGAAGCCTAATTTCAATTCAATCATCTCTTTATAGGACCCATTTCCAAATATGATTTTATTTTGCTATACTCTATGTTAGAACTTTAACATCTGAGTGGGGAGGTACAATTCAGTGTATAACACTAGTCTTCAGGTAAAATTTTATATATTAATTCATATATTTAAAAGATGTTAGAAAGTTTTCTTTCTTTTGGAATTCTTCCAAATACTAAAATATTTTAATTTATAAAAGCTATAATCAGTCAAATGCTTACTCTGTGGGAGTGTATGAGAGCAACTGAGGGACCAGGTGTACACTTCTCTCAGTCTCCATTTCTTGACTTTTTTCTCTTTTGTTTCCAGATGAATTTCTGTCTCAGGGCCTCCCTGGTGGCGCAGTGGGTTAAGCAACGCACTACGAAGCAAGCAGCAGCCACTGCAGTGCGAGTTCGATCCCTGCTGCAGGCCAGGGAGGGGACCCACATGGCGCGGCAGACCGCTCCTGCCTCACCCCGCTGCTGCCCTTGGCAGTGTGTTTCGGTCAGTCTGCCTGTTCTGCTCCCCACTCTGCCTGGTGAATCCTCTCACCTCCCATGACTCTGGCCTGTACCCCAGCTCTTTATGCATAAATAAATAAATCTTAAAAAAATAAAATAAAAAGGCTCTCAGTCATGCCTTCCTCCTGGTATTCACATCCTGTGTAATCCCTTTGCCTAGAGCGTGGCCTGGATTTATTGATTCCCTTCTTACAAACAGTCTATGTCAGAGTCCTCAAGATATCACTTTTAATTTTCGGTTACAGAAAGAGTGGATTGCCTCTGGGGCACGCCTTCTTGAATTGCGTACTTTGGGGGAAGCCAGACCCCATTCCCTGAGGCAGTCCTCCTGAGAGGCCCAGGTGACAGGGCATGGAAGCAGATCTTGTGGCCACATGAATGAACTGGAAGTCGTAAGCTTTCACATGACTGTAGTCTTGTGGGAAACCCCATGCTAAAATTTCTAGCTCAGCAGTGACTGGATTTTTGATACAGAATCTGTGAAGTAATAAATGTCTAGTGTTTTTAGGTACTAAGTATTGGGGTAACTTGTTATCCAGAAAAAGATAACCAATACAAGCTTAGCTGACAAATATCAGACAAATATTCCCCTCTGTAATTATAGCTCATAGATATATAAAAAATTAGCGATTGTTTAAAAAATCTATTTAAGACAATTTTTATTAACGTTAAATTGAGTTTCAAAATCTAGGATGAGGGCATGTCACAGTCTGTAATACAACAAAAGAGGTTACTTTGCTCTGTCTTCCTATTAGTCAATGAAAATGGTTTAGCACTATCTTAATTGTTTTTTATTTTGGTCATATAATTATTTCATTTCGGTTAGGCTTTCCTTTATTTCAGTTGAAATTTTAGTTTTCTCTTTTAAGGGATTTTTGGATGGTTAGGATAGCTCTCTTCCATTTCACTTTGAAGAGAGAACTGAAGAGTCTAATAATCACCAGAGACCTTGTTTTTAATACTTGTAGTGATAAGAAATGATATAGTTAATATGCAATGCTCATCAAGGAATACAGCCAGGTTCTCTATGTAGTGCTCACATACTGTGATGAGGTCTGGGTTTGACCCAGTGCTCTGAGCCCCATCATGCTTTGTATGGCAGTGTACATCGTGCTGCTCAAGAGTCTTTGTTTCCATGCAGGGTTCTGTGGGCAGACCTGGGGATGGCTCTAAAATACAGCGTTTTGTGCACAGTTTGATGCCTTCATTCTTTGTCCCTATGCTCACTGCATTTATCCTTTGTAGATATGACTGTAAGCTAGTAATATATCTTTTCAGTGAAAGTTCTAGACATAGGAAGTATGGGAGAGGTATGTTCTTGGTCAATACTTGTATTATTAGTTAACAGATAGGATAGCAATAATTCTGCAAAACTAAACTAAACTCCATGGGCTAGGCAGGCAGAATGGGAATAAAAGTCTCTTGTCTTTTACAGTTTAAATGTGTGTGTGCAATGTGTGAATACAAGCTTGTATTCATATGTGTGCATAATCTAATGCCAGCTGTTATATACATATAGGTATATACATTACACTTAAACTTTTAATTTGACATTATTTTTCTTATTAGAGAAAATAATGGACAAAATTGATTTGGGCCATGTATTTCTGTTGTCAACAATAATCCATGGCATCTTTAACCAAATGTCCCAAGTACAGAAAAATATACAGTATTTTTAAAGAGTTCTTTAAAAATCTTAACATAATGAGTAATTGCCTGGGTCTTGAATTCTGACAACCTGAGTCCAATTTTGCTCACTACTCACTAGCTAAGTGGACAAATGATTTAATACATTGAGTGTCACATTTTCTTTATCTCGAAAAGGAGTAACAGAAGACTTTACTGACAGGGTTGTAGAGTGCTGAGGATACCCACCCCCATCCCCACCTCCCTATTGCTCCCCCAACAACAGCCATTATTCAGTAAATGTTAGCAATCATGCAGAAGGGTGGAAGAAATTTTCCTAAAATATGTAGCTCTCCACAATGTAACTATAAACTAAATCCTAAGTAGAGAAAGTGCCTTTATTAATAGTATAGCCTTTAGCTGTAAAACCAAAATGTCCCAATATTATATGTTATGAGACAAAACAGTTATAATATAATCCAGACTTCTAAATCGTCTGTGAGTGTTGGTTACTTAAATCACACAATCTCACTTAAATTGATCCATGGCATGGGGGAACCACTATACAACAGAGCCTCTCTCTGGACAATGGAAGACTTCCAGTCAAACTGCAAAGGGATTGTCCCGTTGGCTCATCTACAGATAGTATAACTATGACTTGGGGAGAGAGACTTAACAATGTTATCTTAATAAGCTAACATTTTCTTTTTTTCTTTTTATTAAGGAGACAGCATTGTATATGATTCAGAGGTATAGAAGCTCAACCTTCAGGTGTGTTTTACCACACTATTTAGAAACTTTGGTGAGGAAAAGGATAGCTAAGATGGCTGCCATTGTATAGTCTGCTGGTCATCCTGGTGCTCCAGCCAGAGGCTATCACTCAAAAACAAATTTCAAACTGTTTGATACCAGTAAATTGCCTCTTTGCTATTACTACCCATGTCTTCAGGCCTGAGGGACAAGGTCTAAGCATCATTTTTCTGCCTAATACACATCGTATCACAAGCTCATGGTCAAGACCTGGGAAGTCCAGTGTAAACATAGTTCCTGCTGTTAATTTCCCCCATAATATGTACAGTCCCATGATATAGAATACAACCTTGAAGCATGAATGATGAAGGAATATTATTTTATTTTAAATTTCCACTCAACATAGCTGGTTATTTTCTGACTTTTAATTCTCTCATCATGAGCAGGAGCAGCAGTCACAGCAGCTGTTGCTCAAGGAAAGAGCTCCGAGTCAGAACCAAAGGGCAGCTTCCCCTCACACAGTGCACCCCAGGGTATCTGCATGAAACCTCTCCAGACCCGCTGAAGTGGCCCCCTCCACCCTCCCCTGAGCCCTGCTCACACCTGCTCTGTGGCACCTGGACCAGCCAGCCTTACTGGTTGGCACATCTGCCCTCCCTTCTAAGAGAATAAACTTCCTCAGGCTCCAACAGTGGGTTAGACACGAAACATATTTTAAAATGACTGAATAACTAATGATTAGACAAGGAAAATGAAGAAAAGATGAAAACAGGGAAATGAGAGCATAAAGAAATCCAGAAGAGGAATACATGTTTTCATTTTCATTCATATCAGATAGGAAGGACTTTCCTATAAATGCTAGAAATCTCTGATTATCACATGGGAATATATGGGAAGGATGGCTGCCTTTTTCTAACGGGGTATTGGGGAGTGTTGGCCCCAGTAAACACCGATGTTTATTTTTGCCAGTAGTTGCAGGTTCTAGCCTTTCTCCATTCCCCATCCCCCCATAAGTCATTCTGGTTGTGATTGTATTTGAAAGAATTGCAGCTACTTTTCACTTGGGAGAACATAATAAAAATCAGTTCTTCACTGCTAAATTAGGATGGACAACCCTTCTCTGGGGAAGAAAAGCAATAACTGATCACAATAATGAGATTGTGCAACAAGCTTTTGAAAATGCTTATACCACATTTATACAGAACAGTATTTGCTTACACTTCAGATAAAGCTGTCGATTTATGGTTCAGAGCCACAGAGTAGGTAATAAATATGAGTATAACAATTTATTGAAACCATTTTATTGCTTTTTTTAAAAAAATAAAAGTACTACTTGCCTGTTCAATTCATATTAAACTATGGTTTCCAAAATATTCCACTTTGGGTCTTCAAAATCAATTCTGGCAGGATTTAGCCCACAACAAAATAATTCCTTTTCCAAAGTAAATACCACTACTGATGCCATGTGCTCTCAAAAATTGAGTTCCAAGCATGATATTAGATTTTTTGTCTATATCATTGAAACTGACATTACTGGGTCTCATGAAGTGCATTTCCAAAAGTAATTAAATGTTTTATAAACTCAAGCTCAATATTTAATTTTAAATTTAAACAGAGGAAAAGTTTGAAGAGTTCATTTAAAGAATATATTGAAAGTTAGAACAAATAAAAGGACTTCATTATAGTCCATCATTTTCTATCTCTTGAGAAAGTTGTATTTTTCTTTTTAACGTCCTACCTGTAACTAAAAGAATAAAAATTCTTACTTTTTAGGATTTTAGAAGTATTATAATTTATAAAATATCATAGTAGTAGTGGTAAAGTTATTGTCATCAAAATATTGTAAATATTTTGTAATATTGTAAAAATATTGTAAATATTTCAGAAAGTCTTGACAAAAATTTTAAAAATTCAAAATACATATAATTAAGTTAGTTGGGTACTGAGATGTTGAGTGAGAACAATGTGTAATGATGCAAAGCTAATTAAATGGCTGATTTTAAAATACATCAAACAGGGGGCAAAGGGTCCTTACACAAGAGAACAGCACAAAAATTAAACAGGAAATGAGGTTGATGGTATGTTCATTTAACTCAGTGGCAGTATGCCTGTCACTGCAGAGACCGGGGTGGTCTTATTGATTTTTGGGAAGAGATTCAGAATGGCGCTTCCTGTCTATCCCCGGTGGAATCACACTACAGATATCCCTTTCCCGCACTCACTTCCTAGTCCTATTTCCAAAGTTGTGTATACAGCTAAGCATTTTCTGTAGATTCATCACAGACCTCTTAAACTGCCTGCTTTACTCTTAGTTTCTGAGGAACGGCAGATCTGTTGGGCATCTTGAGGGGTTAGCAACATCAGCAAGAGAATAAATGGTCATAGAGGAGTCTTTCAAGGAAAACAAAATGAGTTTGGTAGTAAAGATGTTTGTTTATGAAGGAAACTTTCAAGTTTGAGTCTGGATATTTTTGCTTGTAGGGAATTCAAATGTAGAAAATCCAAAATAATTTATATTAAATACTATTATATAATACATGGCATAGATATGTACTACATATAAAGAATATGATAGTCTTTCAAAATGAATTAATCATTAATCATTATTAATTAATTAATCATTAATGAGTATCTGTGATATAATATAGTATAATGTAATATAATAGATTCTCTCAAAATGATATGAGACCTTAAGGCCCACACTAGGACTCCAGACCCTAGAGAAGTGATTTCAAATCTTTTTCCTGGGTCGCACTAGACTCACCATGTGTGACAGCCTGAGTCTGAGCTAGCAGCTCTGCCTCTGGCACGTGACCAAGTTCAGGCAGGTCTGCTAGAGAATGAGGGACACACAGAACAAGGCTCAGGCAGCCTAACCGAGAGGTTCTAAAGAAATGAGAAAGTTTAGTACAGTCTCTTGCTTGATCTCTGCCAAGTGTCTACAAAATCATGAGGAAGTCCAGCCTAACTTATCGGCCCACAGAATTGTGAGCTACATAAATAGTGGTTGTTTGATGCTACCTTTGTAGTGGTTTATTATGCAGAATAGCTATCTGGTCAAGCTATCTTGAAATGAAATGCATAGATGTTAAACTTATAATAATGCAAACACTTTCAAAAGGTCAATGAAGCATGTTAATTATAATAAAGGAGAACCAAGGAGAGCCACATAATCAAATAATGTGAACTTCGAGATGAAAGTTTTGGTATGACTACCAAAAAGGTAAACTGGATTGCAGGAGAGTAGAACCTACACCCTGAACACTGACTGTATCTAGAGCAACCCAGGCTGAAGCAGACTAAGTAGCTGTGTTCCAAAGACCCAGCTCAGCAGCTGGTGACATATATTTTCGAAGGAATGACTCTTGGCCTATTTCTAAGCAAAATAAGACAACTGTCACTTGGTTTACATGGTAATTACTTTCTTGAAAAATTTAGGATTCTTAAGATAGCAACAATTTATTGATGTTTACAGTTCTTAAAAGGGGTATAAGTATGTTTTTTAGCTGTAAGAATGCCCGTCAGGATTTTGAAAGCCAGGTACAACTAGGCCAGTTCTTTGTTGTGCACGGAAGGATTTTCTAGCAATATTGACTTCCACCTACTACATGCCAGTTGACTTTTCATTTTTGTGACAACAAAAAACTATCCTCACAAACTTCCAAAGGGGGGTATTGGGCCCCTGATGAAATAAAATCACTGGTCTGTTGAACAGTCTGTAGTTCATGCTGTGGTTAGACACAGCACAGACACACAGAATTCTGTATGTGGATAGTTGGTTTATAGGCTCTTGCTAGAAAAACTGAGCTCTTTGTAGCAGCAGTATTCCCAGGAGCTAGGACGTAGACACAACACAATTATGCAAAAGATTATGGGTACATAAGAAATGTTCTGTATTCTTAGAAGTGTTAAAGAATTGTACAATATTAAGGACTGTGCAAATTAATATATAAAATATGAAGTTAGATCAGTGGAGTAGTATCAGGTATGAAGTCAACTGGCAAAAATATAGAAAAATATACACCCGTTAAAAAGAAAGCAAATGAAAATAAAATTAATTTATCTGTAATCACTCAACAATGTGAGCTGACCAACTGGATGAAAGTCTTATGATTTCATTTACCTTGAAATGAATAGAAAAATAAATATATGCTAAAAATAAATGGAATAATAATTTTGTGAAAACGGGCATCTGACATAATATTTATTGTTTGTTGAATAAGAAGTTTATTTAAAGGTTGAGGGAGAAGTTGGGTACTAAGAGCAGCTTATAGAAATGAGCTCTAGAGTAATCTGCATAACAAATAGACTAATCATTTTCCTACCAGACAAATCCATGATGTGTTTACTCCCCACATGTGTTTACTGACCACATGGTGAGTTGGAAGAACAAGGAGCCAAATCCATGATTCCCAGTCTCAGACTGCCATGTCATTATTCAAGAAGACTTAGATCTACCACTTGTGGGAGGCCAGCCCAGGGCTCACAAACTAGGTCAGTGGGTGAAGTGTTTCAGTTTATAGGGTGAAATGATGGGCACGGACCTGGTAAACTGTACTTGCAATTATTTTCTTAATTATAACTACAGGGTAATTTTTGCAGAAAGGGTGCATAATATATTAAGATTTTTCTGTTCACATTAAGGAGTAGGGCAGCTTCCCATCTTTGTTGTAAGGTATTGGGGGAGATATCTGATATCCCATAACTATAGCCTATTGCGCTTTTATGTAGCTGATAGTTTCTGCCCATGACAACCAAAGGAATGGTGAATTTGGAAAAGAAAAAAAATCAGTTAAGCTGGTGGTTTGGAGACATGTGGACAAAAAAAGAATTTGTTTTGCCACACATTTTACTTCTCTGTCATTTTAGTTTTGTATATACACCATGAAATAGGTTTTCCTGATTATGTCTGTAAAAGACTATAACGTAAGGTTGAATATTTTGTTCTAACTTTTCTCTTCATTTACTTGATAACTGTGAGAAATGACCCTCCTCTGGCTTCAGATAACATGTTGTCTATTACTATCAAGTTTAGGCTAAACAAATTTAAGAAACACATTTCACTGATTTCTTAAAGAACTAAGGCTGTAAATGAAAAAGAAAACAAACAAAACAAAACACTACCCTACAAAAGAGGAATAAAAAACAAAAGCAGAACTCAATCTCAGAGTTAGTGAAAACAAAGGAGAAGAAAGTAGAAGCCCAAAGCTAAGTATAATTGGGGGGAAAATGAAATGAAACTGAGACCAGTAAAAAGAGACCATTTCACTGTGAGCAGAGATCTCCTGAGGGCAAAAGTAAGGCAAGGTCCCAGGCCAGTGAGAGACAGGACCACAGAGCAAACTGAAGCGTCAGAGCAAGAAGAAGGCCTGTCTCCAGTGTCTTTTCCTTTTTTTAAAATTATTTTTCCCTGAACATCACCTTTCTGCTTCTAGTAGTGAAAGAAGAGAGAATAGGACTTTTGGCTTTGAAACTGTGGCCACTTTTAATGCTCTTTCTTAACTAACCTGGCACCTAAAAATAGTTCACCAGGTAATGTTCTGAATTCTTATGCCTAAAAACAGATATTTTCTCCTCCCTTGAAAAGACATGTCAGTAATTGCTTTATTTCATAAGGTACTTTTGGCAATGCTGATTTTATATCCCTAAGTGCCCCCTAGTGACAAGGTCCAATTTCAAAATCTCTTTTACAGTAATTTTGTTCTAAATGTTTTCTTTTCCCAGAACAAATGTGGCTGTCTCAGGAATAAAGTATTCAACTTACTATTAATTTACTTTAATTAGACAGGGAGAAAAGTTTTTGGAAGAGTAGTTTACGACAGCCTAATTAATGGTAAGTTATAGTTTTTCTTTATAAATTAATTTGTAATTGGAGAACTCCACAGGTCTCCCGGTTTCCTTGAGTTATATTATAACAAAACCATCTATTTGGGAATGTGATTAATTATATCTTCCTCCTCATCTTTTCAATTACATTGATTCAGATTCCTGAATTTCTTTTCATTCATCCTGTATATCAATAGGAATGATATACCACAACTTTCCCAGTTGTGATTTCTCCTGATCATGTCTGATATTTCCATAACTGAGCATTGAAGGTAAGAGGAGAAAATGTAGTAATTGTAAAAATTTAGGCTTAACCACTGATTTAATAATTCTGTGGAATACAGAACATACCATGTCTTTTTGTTTTAGTGTTAGTTTTATATCTGAAAAATGGGAGTGATAATAAAAGAAGGTTGTGGAGGATGAAATATTACATGTAGAGTTCTTAGCAGCATATGTGCATGTATTTTGGGTTTAATTAATGGTAGTTCTTATGCAACACAATAATTGATATAAACCAATCCTATAGCTTCTCTTCTCTCTTTAAAAACATTTGGTAGAGGCAATATTCACATTCCAAAGCAGTCACAATGACCTTTAAACAGACTGTAGACCATGTTTATTGCTAATCAAGGCTATTTTTAGAGTCTCCTTAGAAACTAAGTGCTCGAGAGTTTAACTAGAACATTCAACAAATACAGTTTTGTTGTAACATTTAACAAACTGTCTAGATAGAAAGTGCAAATGAGATATTAAAACTTCCTTGTATACCTTTTTTATACATTCAGACTCTTGCATCTATCATTCTCATTTTATCAGCTGAGGAAACAAAGGCACAGAAAGGGGACATCAATTGGGGAAACAAATGGAGAAAGGGAAAATCCTTCAAAATTTCCTGGAGGGAGTGACTTTCCCATTCACACTCCCCCATGATCCTCTAGGAGCCTGAGAGGTTTAACAATACAACAGTTCTATTCTTGCAGCCCTTGAACCTCTATTATGGATGATAATATTCTGAATTCCTGAACCACTTCTGGGACAAAAACAAGGTTAGAGAACAATGGGTCAGTAAATTATCTTGAATAAAATCAAAATGCTTATGCCAGTATACTTTATATGTATTTATATTTCTTTTCTTTCTTCTTAAATATTTATTTATTTATGCATATATGAGCTAGGGTACAGGCCAGAGTCTAGGGAGGTGAGAGGATTCACCAGAGACAGAGTGGGGAGCAGAACAGGCAGATAGAGAGAAATACACTGCTGAGGGGAGCAAAGGGCGAGAGAGGAGAGGTCTGTTGTGCAATGTGGGTCCCCTCCCTGGCCCGGGATCGAACTTGTGCTGCTGTGCCCTGGATGCTTCACAGTGTGGCGCTCAACCCACTGTGCCACCAGGGAGGATCCTGTATTCATATTTCTATAGATACATAAGAGGAACTGCTTCCAATTCTTGGTTTTATTTTTTTTTAGATTCAAATATTTCTGGTTTTTCCCACTTCCACTCCCTAGTCCTATTTCCATCACCTATTTGCAGGCCTAGTTAAAAGGAAAGCTGATTAGCATGAAGTTAAAAGGATCAGTGTGCAACTGGAATTTTCTCTCTGATGTAATCAGAACAATAGAAAAATTTTAGCTAGTGCCCTGAAGAGAAAGACGTTAGCTGGTTTGGGCTTTATTAATTTTTTTTCTTCTTCTTTTTTTTTTGGTCACGATCAACTGCTAATTGATGAATCTATTTTCAGAGATCTCTAAATCTTACACCTCAGGCAGAGGGAGGGAAAGTTCTATACATAGAAGTCAACCAACTTCAATGAATTTGGGACAAGTAAGTACTTTCATTGTTTTTGAAACCTACAGCAATATATAGATCATGAACTGAGTTTAAAATATTCCTTCCTGCCACATACATTTTTATTCTAATTCTGTATGGCATGTTTTGTCAATTAGTTTTTATTTACTTGATTTCAGGTATGGTTGAGCTATCCAGAGATTTGTAGCATATTCATCTTCATAGCCTCCTATGTCACAAGGACAATGGTAAACATTGTTTCTAAAAATTATTATCATAGTTTTTAGGTGATAAAGGGTGGACTCAAAGATTTGGTACTAACTCACGTAAGTCATTTAAAAGCTAAACAAATGTAATAATGCTTGTTATAATTTTTCTAGTCTTTATACTGATAAAGAAAGAAGAGAACAAACAGCCTCAAAGAGAATGGGTTAAGACTAGAAACAAATGGAACCAAAGTTACTTTCACTTTTCATTCAGATTTTTCCTCACAAGATGAGAAACATATATAAAGCAAATCTGGAGTGATTAGAAAGCAGATATTAAAAGAGTGACAAAAAAATGAAAAGCTGCATCATTCATTCAACAAAAATTCGAGCCCTACTATGTAGTAGGAAATATGCTAGCTAAAGGAGGTTCAGGGATGAATATGGTCTGGTTTAAAGATTTGCCAAATAAAATTGCTCAATTAGAAAATTGTAATTTTTGCGTAAAGGGTGGCAAGTTAATGAAGGTCGGGGAGAGACAATCTAGTCCAGAAGAGTAGGAAAATTAGAAAATTTCACAGAAGTGAAGTTCAATCTTAACACCAATGCAAAGCATGGAGGTGGTGAGGAATGGATAGAATGAGTTGGAGAGGCTTGCAGGGATAAAGAACAACAAATGGTCAGGAAGGGACCTTTGTAATTAGGTTGCTGAGAGAAGCTCCAGACAACAGAAGAGTGAATGGGTCAAGGGAGTAACTGGAAGTAGGGAGATGGAGGTTGCTAAGAAAAGAACAGAGCACATGAGATTGGGAAAAGGAATCTGCATTTGATCCTAAGGACAGTGGGAAGTCTGAGAAATTTCAAGCCTTGGCTGGGGTGATGCTCTCAGATCTGCATTCAGTCAAATGCATTCTCACTGTGACAGGAACGAAGGAACAAGAGAGGAGCAGGAACGTACACAGGAGAGTGATACAGAACTCAGGGAAGACTTGTTTAAAAGGAGAAAACAGAGTTTTGTGAATACTGATCGAAAACAACCATAGAGAGAAAAAAGTTGAAGGTCAAGGGCAAAAAAGTGAGCCGTGCAATCAAGGCATTACTCAATCAAGGCATTAATCATGGGAGGATAAACTAGGTAGCACACAGTGTGCAGCTGCAACAAACTACCCTTGCCAGGGGCTGATGGGAAGGGGAAGGAAACCAAAGCAAAGTGGCTTATAGGTTTGGTGTAGGTATTTGAGAGAGTGCTCAGCAGGTGGCTTCTACAAAGTTTTCTGAAACATAAAGCGACCTATATCTACGTAGTAGGACCATATGGAGATGGGGTTTGGGGGTTGAAATGTGAAATCAGAAAGGGATAAAATAGATATTTCATTGAATGACCTAACTTGAGAAATAATTTTGGAACCATCAAGGGGTCCAAATTTTGGAACCACAGTCAATTAGTCAGAAATTGGTATATATCAGATATGAATCCTAAAAGCAATTTCCCTCCACTTCTATGTTTCCCTCTTAAGCTTTCTATACTAAAACCAATCCTTTTAAAGGTAGTTTTTATTTTAACAGTGTATCCTGAGCAAACATTTCTTTACATGGAAAACAATTGCAAAGAGTTAAAATTATTTACAAAAAAAGTCTGAAACAAGTTTCCTGCTAGACAAGAGGCATCTCTTCATTCAGTGCCCCTTCTTACCTCACACCTGTTCTTATTTCTCTTTACAGCTTTCCTTTATTGCTCTGTTTTCCTTTAGTGGTGGGATCACAAGGACGTATCCATTGTACTGGTTTTTCTAATGCTATCTTCCATGCCACCATGAAGAGAGTTGATCTCAACAGCCCTTCAATCTGGACACATAGCCTCTTGGGAACTCATATTGGGTGCATCAGAAACATACACTCAGGTTTTTTTTCCCTTTCTTTGGTCAAAAATATTGTAATTCCAAGTTACAATGCGAACTGTAATCCCAAATTGCAAGTGAATGTGTAATTCACTTGCAAAGCATTAAAACCCTCTTCTCCTCCTCCAGTGCCCCCCTCTCTCACACATATACCTATGTGTGACACATACCCCTATGTTTAAGTGGGTTTTTCAATGTAAACATTGGGAAAATAAAGGAAACCCTGTTAGGGTCTACTTATTATTTTCTCTCAATTTCTCTATATTTGTGTAACTCATTCAGTCATGGTATCTCGATGCTTTAATGCTGAAAGGGATCTAAGAGATCATTTAGTCTTCCCCTCCAGCCAGGACCACATTCCATTCTAGGGATAAGAAAACTTACAATGAGTAAGCATGTGAGCTGAGGACCCCATTCTGTGAACTGGTGGCCTAAGTCATTTTGAACAGGGCACAACACTAAATCCTAGGTGGGGCAAGGTGCTTCTGTGTTCATCGTTTTCTTTTCCCCACAGAATCTAGCATGGTGCTCTGCATGCACTGTTGCTTAAGAAATGCTTAGTAATTTGAATTTGCTGTTCAGGAGCCTCAGAGCATTGATCTGTGGCTTAATAGAAGTTGCCAAGTCATCATCAGACTAAGATCTGGGTTTGGAATTAAAGCACTTGAGAAAATGGGTGAGATTATGCCAACAAGTATGGTAATAAATTTCTGACATGTGGCATGCAATCTGTGAGGACATTCCTTCACTTGGTCCTGTACTTTGTGGAGTAATGGAGTGGAAAATTAAATTAAACAACTTTTATTTTTCTGTGCCTCTACTGAAAAGGGTACCATCAAATACTTTCAAAAGCATCTTTTGAAACACAACTTCCAAAGTTCTTTCACATTATTGCATTGTGAAAAACAATCTCTCATCTCTTTCATGTTTTTCTTTTTCTTTTTTTAGCCTGTGGTAAAGTCAAATCTGGGTGACTTAGTGAGATGTCTTGCAGATACATTATCCTAGTGACAAAGTCTCTCCTGATACATTTGACTAATATAAGCTATTGGCTATGAATAAATGTTACTTGAATTGTAAGGGTCATTCAAGACAGACACCATGTTATGATCTGCAGTAATCCCATGTTCCACCAACACAGAGCCAGGAGATATGGAATGGGAGGAGTGTGAGGTCTAATGCCCCACGGTCTCAGGTGTATATCCCAGTTCCATACCTACTACCTCTGGTGTGAGGATGGGAAGTGTAATTGTTGTGAATCTTTGGTTCCTTTTCTAGAATATATCCATTTACTCAACTAACACTGTTTATGGTGCACAAGTAGAACTATTAGAAAACATCTTTTGTACATGCGTCTTTGAATACTTCACTACATGAATTATAGAATTTTCCACAGACTTAAAAAAACAAAAACAAAAATAAAACTTACCCCCACCAAAAAATAAGTCTGAATAAATTATAATTTAATAGTGGTAATAAACCATAGAGAGTTTACAAAATTTGCCCAAGTGACATTGGGCCAGGACTATCTGGAATCTATGATTCCAGAATCCAAGGGCTTGTATTGTCCAAGGGAGGGGAAGGGAACCAGGGCTAAGTACAAAGTCACAGGAGAAGGGTTGAAGGTGGGAAAAAATAAAATAGACCCAAATGTTGTCCATTTTTCACCCACATGTACTTATCCACGGTCAAGCACGTGGTTATTAAATATCGGATGTGGGAGGACAAGGAATGATATAACACAAGCTCAACATTATATATTTATCCTTGTCTCACCCCGAAAGACTGTGTAACACAATGCTGTTAGACTGTGTGACAATGAAATCCCAAACTGTTCAGCATTTAATCACTAAGACCAGTGTGGCTGGGAATAATCAAGAAAGCATGGAAACCTACCACCTGGTGGCTATTTGTCAAAGAATTGCAGGCTATGAAGTTAGATATTTAATTAGATCATGTGCCCAAGGAAACTTTCTAGTGTGCAAGATATATGTAAAGGAGAAGAGGAGCTAGGAATATTCAAAGTAATGATATTAATTGTATAATACCTTGACTAAGGCTCTTTGCTCCTTCCTTTAAACCAGGAAACCCTTGAGTTAAATCTTCAGTGGCTGTTTGAAG
>JAGFMF010011668.1:15518852-15530096 GCA_019455555.1 Galemys pyrenaicus | reverse complement strand
GCTCCCCGCTCTCTGTGGTGAATCCTCTCACCCCCCCACACCTCTGGTCTGTGCCCCAGTGCTTGTATGCATAAATAAATAAATCTTTAAAAAAAAAAGAAAGATAAACAACTCATATATGTACTCATATGTGAACTTGGAAATGAACAGTAGATTCAGCATGTATAATATGCTCTTAAAATGAGCTGTTGCAGACATGACACGAATTCATGGAATAAAAAATTATGAACAACACTTTACGTGTTACTATTGGATACAAAGCATGTGATGAAAGTTCTTACTGATTGAATTTTACAATCTTTTATTTCATAAATGACAGGGTTTAAATGGCCCTGTCTAAGCGCATGCATTAAGTGAGTTAGATCTAGAAGCCAGAATTCCTTTATCCCAGCATTACACATGTGCAAAAATAAACAAAGAAACAAGAGGGAAACTGGATATATGACATGAAATTTAAATATACTTATAAGTATTTGACTATATTTCACTCTTCAAACAGCCACTGAAGATTTAACTCAAGGGTTTCCTGGTTTAAAGGAAGGAGCAAAGAGCCTTAGTCAAGGTATTATACAATTAATATCATTACTTAGAATTTTCCTAGCTGCTCTTCTCTTTTGAATATATCAGCAACAGGTTTGGTATTTAACATATACATTTTATCATGATACTGAAGACTAAAAATTTCATTTTAAATCTTCAATTACTTAGATTACTTATTCCTTGAAATTAATCTCCTGGCAGAACTGGTTGTTAACTCTTGTTTTTATATAAATTTACACCCACCCTTGGTAATGTCAGGTCTTTTGAAATGTTGATGCAAGAAAAAATTTAAATTTAATTGTGTCCGTAAATTAAAGAGCTATGGTGGTGCTTAAATAGTATCATAAATAAAATATGTGAGTGCAGCAAATATTAAATAATATGATTCAAGAACTATGCTACCATGCCATCATTCACAAGCCTGCAAGAACATGGGCACTTCATTAAAGCCAATGGAGTGTACCAGTTCATCTTGGCATTATTTGTAATTGAAACATTTCAATTTTAGTTAACACACACAAAAAAACTAATTTGAAAGTCAAATGAGAAAATTAGTTCTATGCTCCCATGTTCCAATTCCACAGTGATATCAACTAGCCAAATTTCGCCTTAGGAGGTATGAAAAAATATCTAATACAATGCTTAGAAGTCTTTGAAAGAATCACAGATCTATTAAAACTAATGTTTTTGCAGCCAAGTCAACAAAGACATATTCAGTTTTGTAGAAGAGACCCTCAAACTACTTTATTACAAAGCAACTGAGCTTATCTATAGGTTTACTTCTAGTTTTTGAAGTAGGGGGCCACCAGAAAGAATAGGGAGGACTGAGGAAGGGATAGAGGAGGGAAGAAGATTGGTCATGGGCACAGTAATAGAATGGAAGGTAAATGAAGCATGTGCACATGTGAAAATGTACCCCAAAAAGATACAGCTATATAAATGACAAATTAATCAAAAGAAAAAAGAAGTGGGCCTCCCTGGTGGCGTAGGGGGTTGAGTGCCATGCTGTGGTGGGCTTAGCAGCCACTGCCAGCATGCAAGTTCGATCCCCGGCCAGGGAGGGACCCACATGGCGAGGCAGACCTCTCCTGCTTTGCCTGCTGCTCCCTTCAGCAGTGTATTTTGTCAATCTGCCTGTTCTGCTCCCCACTCCATCTCTGGTGAATCCTCTCATCCCCCCATCCCCCCCAACCCCTGTGCCTCTGGCCTGTACTCTGGCTCTTGTATGCATAAATAAATAAAATCTTTTAAAAAAAAAGTTAGTCAAGAATTAAAGAACTTATGAAAGAAATAAAGCCTATTTCCTGAAAAAAAAAAAAAAAAAGTATACTCGAGTGACTGAAAAATATTTTACATATATGTTCTAAATTCAGGGAAATATGTGCTCATTTTGAATCTCTTAGATTTCTCAACTGCAGGAAACACAACTAGGGTCATATTCCACATATCCTCTTGATCTTTATTTCTGATACTCTTCTTTTTATCTTTCTGTTTTTCACCATTCTTTCATTCTCTTTTTCCCATTTTGGGGTTTATTTCCTTATCATTTTCTATGGTGCATATCACCAAGGGTCCTTTATCGCTTCCCTGTCTACAGTTACATTCAGTCTTTTCTCTCCCATCTATGACATTGTTTCTGAATACTTATTTCCTGCTATCTGAGTATCTGCTAGGTTTTACTTATTGTCCTTCACATATCCAACCTGACCCTGAACCCAATAAAAAAAAATCGATATTAAAATTCCTTAAGACATTTTTGTCACTTTTGCACCCTACATCTTTGCACTGGCTCACCATCTTGGCATTTATGCCCCAGATTTAGTCATCCTGATATCTTTCTTTCAAAAGATTCTAGTCTTTTCTGTGTAGGGGAAAGAATTTTTTATTTCCAAGTTTAATTGTCCAGAAAGGAGCTTACGTGTGTACGTCCATACAGGCACCGTGCCCTGGTGGCGGAGGGCGTCGGGAACTTAACTGAGAAGTGGAAGGGTTAATGCTGCCACAGTCTTTAAGACAGGCAGCAGGTAAACCACCAAAAGAACTCTAAGCATGCACATGAATGAATGGGGTGCAGAGTCAAAGTCGGCATCCTCTCCCTGCTCTCATATGCCTGCTTAGAGTTCTTTTGGTGGTTTAGCTGTGGGGGAACAGGACATGCCTGTGTATTCTGTCCATACTTCCCAGTGCCAGAAATAACTTCATGTTGCAAGCCTTTGCCTCACACGTCTATGGATCCCTTGTCTTGAGATTTTTTGTTCAATGAACACCAGTGAATGACCTTGGCCATCCAGGCCATTTTCTCTCCCTCATCACTTATACACATTATACTCTGTATGGGCTCTAAGCTGAGTATTAATTTCCCAATTCTAGCTTATTTTGTGGGGAGAGTGGGCTCTGTATCTAAGCTCCAGAAAGGTAGGAGAGTTTTCATCGACTTAACTCCTTATTCTGGCAAACAATTTCCATAGTGATTCTGCTACTACCTTTCACTCCTGCCTGAACTTACCCTGTCTCACCTCTCTGCTCACCACACCTACCACTTTGGTCTGAACCACACCGGCTCTTATCTGCCTTGAGGCTTTCACCTGTGCTGTTTCTCCTGAGCAGACTGATCTTTCCCCACTTGCTACATAGCTGGATTCCTCTCTACCCAAGTCTGACCAGATGCCACCTGCTGAGGTAGGTAGCCCTAAAAGAGGTTGTCCCAGTTATCATTTTCACAGTGCTTTATATATCTTCTTGGCCATTTAACAAAGTCTAACATGGCAATTTTTATACTTGGCTAGTCTCTTCACTTAGTTGGCTAGTCCCAAGAGTTGACATGTTTGGTCTGTTTGTTTACTACTGTTTGTTACTCCAGGGCCTGCCATATAGTATGGATCAGTAATTATCAATAAAAAGAATAAACATTTTTTAAGGAGTTAGACATTTTTTAATGTGGTAAAAAGACACAACAAAATTTACCAACTTAACCATTTTTATGTTGAACAGGATTAACATTTTTACATTGCTATATAATGGGTCTCCAGAATTTTTCAACTTATAAAACTGAAACTCTATTTCAATTAAATAATTTCCCATTTTCCTCAGCTGCCGGTCGCTGACAACCACCACTAACCTTTCCTTTAAAATTTTGACTATTTTATATACTCTATACATGTAGAATCACATTGTATTGTTTGTGCATGTGTGTGCCTTATTTCACTTAGTATTTTGTCCTTGAAGTTTGTTGATACTGTAACATGTGCTAGGATTTCCTCAAAGGTATCAGTATTATCAGAGGAACCATATATGACTCTCTCTGTGACCTGAAGTTATCTTCTTATCTCTAAATGGTGTGAGACATCACTTTAGCAAATGTGAAGAGAATATTAACATACACATATATAAATACACATATGAATATTTAAGATATTAATATTTTTATATTTAAATAAATATAAACAAGTGACATTATAAGGGAAGTCTGATAATTTGCTATATTATTCTCTTTCTGTAAAGATAAGGATAAAGAATAGAATTGCATGGTCTGGCTCCCTGGAACTGGAGTTATTGCTCAAGGACAGTGAATAATGTCATAAAATCACTTGTACTGTAAAGATCATTATCTAAATTCATTATCATACAGAGGACATTCAAGCCTCACATTCAAGCCTACTATTTCAATCCTGACAAATCTCTAAACACCCAAATTTCTTTCTATTTCTCAGGAAAAAATGAGGGTAAATCAAGGAGACACTTGAGAATTATCAAGTAATCACAAATTTATGGAAGTGCAGAGTCAGTCCCGCGTTTTAGCATTTGAAAAGACCTCTTTATCAACCTGCAAACTATCATTATTATTCCCAATTTAAAGTGTTGCTATCACTACTTTTGAGCAGTAGCTGCATATCTCCACAACCTTGGAGTAAACAAAGATTTGTTAGCATGTTAAACAGCACTTGCCTGTAAAAAAGTAATGTATTGTTTTTCATCAAAATTAAAACTTTCAGAGCCCACCTGGTGGCGGAGGGGTTAAAGTCTCTGCTATCAAGCCTTCGAAGCCTCTGCATCCCCAGCCTGGCCTGGGAGCTGACCCACATGGCCCAGCTGCCCTCTCCTATCTCGCCCGCTGCTCCCTTCAGCAATGCATTTTAGTAGACCCCCTTGTTCTGCTCCCCACTCCCCACAGAGTGGGGGAGCATACCTTAACCCCCATCCCTCTGGCCTATGCCCTAGTTCTTGTGTGTATAATAAAAATAAATCTTTAAAAAAAACCTAAAAATTTCAGCCCATTAAGAGGCACTAAGAATAAAACGAATAAGCAAACCACAAATTGAAAAAACATTTACAGTACATGTATCTGACAAAGGACTTATATCCAGAATGTATAAAGAACTGTTACCACCAACAATAGACAAGTGATCTAGTAAAACTGAGAAAAAACCTGAACAAACATACTTTCAAAGATGGGCAGATGAGCAATAGGCATATAAAAAGATCAACATCATTCACTGTCAAGGACAGTGAGGAGCTGCTGGGTCTTTCAACACTGCTGGTGAAATGCTGGGTTGTTTCTAATAAAGTTAAACATTTACCTTACAATCTAGCATTTCTATTCTTAAGTCTCAATCCAACAGGAATAAAAATATATATCCAAAAAAAGACTTGGACAAGAATTTCCAGAGCAGTTTGATTTATAATCGTCCCAAACTAGAAACAACTCAAATGTCAAAACTAGGATAAAGGATAAATTATAGTTTAATCACACAATAGAATATTAGTCAACAATAAAAAAGGATTAACTACTATATGCAGCAGCCTGGAAAAGTATTATAGTAAGGGCATGGAGCATTTACAAAATACATGATTTATGATTTCATTTAGATGAAGTTCCAGAATAGACCAATCTAATTATGGTGATAGATAAAAGAAATCCTGTGTAATAGGAAGGAATTGAAGGGTGGGGCCATGGACTGAAATTGATTGAAAAGGGTCATGAGGGAAATATTTTAAGTATGATGCTCAATATCTTATTTTGGGTGGTCATTATACAGAGTGTGAAAACGCATTAGATTGAGCAATTAGGATATATGCATTTTATTAGATATAAATTGCACATCCATTTTAAAATTTAAGAAATTCTATTATAAAAAAAAGTTAACACTAAACATCATTTGACATATTCCCTGATTTTTAATTATGAACAATGCTTCAAAAATTCTTGTTCTGTAAAATTTAGCTGACCTGGTTTATGAAATATGATAACAAGATTAATTTATACATTTTCATTACATTAGGCTTCCATTTACTGAGAAGTTCAAAAAACATGAAAAAATTCACAAACCCCCCCTTACTCCCTAAAGCAAAACCAAACCAAATCCCTGCTCTGAATCAGGATTAAGTTTTCAAAGATGGATGCCATTACCATAGTACACCAGCAAGGGGAGCAGTTACACTTTGAGAAGAATTCCATCTCCGTCAACACTGAATTATTCTATAGGGCACTTTAACGAGACTAAAAAAATTGACTTTTGGGTGTAGCCACAATGGAAATGACAGATCATTTTAATGCAAGGGAAAAAGATTGGAAACCTTGACCCTCTAGATTACTTTGCACCTCACTGAGAAGGGAAAAAACACTTGCGGATCAGCTTATTAAAATAATATGCTCATGTAATTCATGAACAGCTAAATTGACTATGGGTATGCCACTTTTTCTTTGTTAATTATTTCTATACAAGAATTATAAGTACATCCCCATTCCCCATAAAAGAAAAAGACCCCAATCATGCCATGGTTTATTTTTATGGATATGGGAATAATAGCCACAATTTGTGCAGAATTTGCAAGCTGTTTGAATATTAGAGTCTGAGAGTAGGTAAGACTGGCAAAGGATACTTTTTTAAAATCTTAAAGCACAAGGGCTTTTCCATAGAGATGGCTAGGCCATGAAACTAAAGGTTTATGCTGTATTTTTTTTTTTTTATCATCATGTTCATCAATTCTTATAAGATTTGTTAAAGCTTAATTCTCACATAAGCTCAGGAAGGCTGCAGGAAAGTCTCTAACTATCCTTTTCCTAGCAGCTTCAGTAATCCTGGATTTACAAAAAAGAATGTTCTGGCTGACAATGGGACATGTGTCCTTAGGCAGCTGCAAATGCAGGGCTGCCGGCTTAGGACACTTACAATATAAAGGCCCCCTTTACCCTTTGACCTTAATACCAGCCCCCTTGATTGTAACACCACAGCACCTTTTCCTCAAAAGTCCTCATTCCCCAGAGAAGCTGGGTGCGGCAGGACCAGCGTTGTGTACCCCAGAAAATCGCTGAGCCATGCAGCTATGGGGCTGGATTCCCACTTGTATGGATGCCACATCGTTGCAATCTGCAGCACTCATGAATATGAGATGTGAGATGTGCCTCCTCCCTCGGAGCTGAGAGAGCACAAGGACACTGGGTACATATAAACAGTCCCAGGACTGGAGCAGAGGAGAAGGTGCCTACGGAATGCAAAGTTCTGGGGAGGTCGTGTGGACTGACTGGACTTAGTTGCTGGCGGTGGCACCAGGAGCAACTGTTTTCTGAAATTACACACCTCTCTAGCTTTTCTACTAGGGAGGCCCATCACCCCATCACGAGCAATTTTAAAGAAATATTACCCTTGAATGGTATACCTTTTCACTGGAACATAAAGCTTGCCCAAAGATTTTCTCCATGAAAATCCAAGGAACATTTATTTCTTAGCTCAATGACCCTAAGAAATGATTTTAAATTACTTCCACTTGTGAAATAAGAGAAAAGCATTCCCTCCACCGCCACCCCCTAATCTCTATAAATGGAGACCAAAGAAGCACAGGATCTGGAGTAGGATTCAAGTTTTCGATTCTGCCTTGAGCATATTATCTATATTCCTGAATCTGTGATGTTATAATCTGGACTGTACTCCTGCTGTCAGGATTCAAAGAATTGTTCCACATTGAGTATGATGCATTATGCAGTAAAATATTTTAAAATAATTGAATTGCCATGGCACGTGTTCCTAATTTTGAGTTTGTCACTGAATGGACATTCAGCTTGTGCCAACTAAATGGGAAATAAATCAAAAGACTCTTGCAATGACTAGTAAAATCTGTGAGGTATATAGAGATAAGCTATAAAGAGGAAGCTACCTAGACCCTAGAAATGCAGACATGTTGATTAAAGAGGAAACAGAGGGAAGTGGAGTAAAGGCTAAAGAAATGAAAAGGCTAGAAGTTGCTTGTGTTTGCTCTTAATGAGAGTTGAGGTGCCCCCTCCAGCAGATCTAGAATGAAGAATGCATACAGACCACATAGGAATGAAATGATAGTTGTAGAGAGCACGGTACTGTGGCTGGAATAGCACCAGGTGTTAAAAGCACATTCAGGAAAGGCTGATGTGTTTGAGGTATGGTAGGGGAAGAGCCAGTCTGAAACCCAATCAGGAGATGCATCATGTGGTGCTTTTAGCTCCAGTAAAGCAAACACGACTGCACTTCAGCATGGCTCCTTCCACTTACAGCCCTACCATGTATAGGGGTGTAGAGGTTAAGATGTCCTGGAAGGAGCTACAAAACACAGGTTACCACAGCTGACTGAAAGGAATGTACAAGAAGCAAGATGCTAGGGACTGAGTCTTGTGTCATTCTTGTTGGTACTCACAGAAAAGTCTGAGGAGACAGAAGAAAAAGCGTTGTGATTTCCCAACTCCTAATGAGTCTCTGCAGTTGTATTTTCGCAGCAACCAAGAATTTCATCTAAATTTGACAGAGTTTTCCAAATGTTTCACATGTTATTCATGCAAGATTCTTATCTTCATTATTTTTCAAAGATCTCGGAGAGTTGCTAGCACCTTGAATTTAGTACATCCTTAATGAATAATTACTGAGTGAGTGAATCAACCATGTTCCCAAATGAGGAATGTGTCTTACATTAATTAAAATAGGAGTCAATAATGTGCAAGATATAGCCTATATTTTCTTTATTACTGCCATTTGGAAAATTGAGGATGTGCTCCCGCAATTCAAATCTTCCTCTGAGGAAAGTTCAGTAACTATCAAGATAGATCTTGGCAGCTCTCTCCGGGGGTCCCCAAGGCTCACTAAGAATTTTAAGAGGACACTGGACACTTTCCTCATGGTTTATGAGTAACACATTTCCATCTGTGGGGAAGGAAGAACGGTCCTTCCTACTGCAACCAGTGCTTTCTGTACTGAGATGGAGAGCTGGTGCTGACTCATGAAAGACAACTAGCATACACTCTGGCTGCTTTTTACTTGGTTCAAGTTCCCTTTCTATTTTAGAGGAAACACAAAACATTTAACCACCTTATGTGCTAGGGAAGAACTAAACCATGAATGGAAGGGGAGGCTGTGTATAGGGTGGGGTAGGGATAGAGAGCCAGGGAAGGGAAGTAGAGGGTATGAGGCAGGGGCTCTCTGAGCAGTAGACAGTGGCTGGGGCTCAGCTGATGGGAAAATATTTGACCTGGGGAATGTTTGGCAACCAACTCACTCATATGACAATGATAACAAAGCAGCTGACTTTAAATAGAAAAGACAGTATTTTGCTAGCCCAGCTGAGACTTGTATAGGGGTTTCAGGGTACCCAGTCTCCAAATTCTGGGACCCATATTATGAACATTTTCAATTATTCTCTCAAAGGTAAAGTAACTACTTTGTGCTTCTCCAAACCATCAAATCATCCATTATTGTTGCTCTGGAGCTGATAATGTAACACTGTGCATGCAAAGTCATGTTTTCAGAAAGGGATCTTAATCCTGCTTAAAAACATTTTTATACATCCCCTTGTTGTTTTCATTCCTCATTACATCTTGTTCTACCAAAGACAAGTTACTAATCACAGGTAATGATTAGCAGTTCCCTTTGGAAGACCACCTTTATGTGCATATGCTGACACATCTCTTATCTTCCATGACCTCAGTAACCCACATAAGCACTGTATTGTCATTCCAGTTTTATGGACAAGGGCTCAGTGAGGTCACTCTGTATGTGTAATGGGCACAAGCTCAGACTGCTTCTCGATAAAGCACTTCACGTTTAGAATGTGCTTTTACATGCATTATATATGTTTTCCAACCTATGAATCAATGGCCATAGTACCCACATTTTACAGATGACAATATGAAAATTTAGACAGTTTCTGTATGCACATCATACAGTTGGGATTCAAACTTGCGTCCTCCTATTCTTCAGTCCAGGCTTATTCAACAGTATAGTGGAAAGAAATGAGTTCCCAAACATAACCCCTCTCAAATTTCTTATCTACCTTCAGAATTTTCCTTTTAACAAATCCCACCTCTGCTCCAATCAGGGAGAACTTTATTCTCTTCTGTGTTCCTATAAGTCTTCTCACTTCTCCCCCGCAAGTCTTATTTAATCCCACTTCTACCCATTTCAACTCTATACAGCTGGATCTCAAATGTTTCTCTCTCTGAGGTAAAATTATTGTTTCTAGTCATTTAAAGGGCTTATTTTCTTGGGAATACACACACACACACACACTCTCTCACACACACCCCATACATCACTCTTCCAGAAAACTGAGAATTTGGTAGAAAAACTGTTTTTCTTGGACAATCCATATACTTCCCCAGTTTCATACATTTACTCATATTACTTTGAAATCCTATCTTTTCCTCTACATGTAGAAATTCTATTCATTCTTTAAGAATTAGCTCAAATGTTAGGCTATAAATATCTTCTCACCTTTCTAAGTGAGATTTAATGGCTTATTCTCTGTGTTTCCATAGCACTTTGCTTATAAGAATAACGTATTCCATACCACATTAGAAAATTATTTGTCTCTATCTCTGTTCCAACTTCTCACAATGAAGATAAGAAAAGAATTTTATCTCTACACACCTTGAAGCAATAAGCATGGTTCTTGCCTGTTTGTTGAGTAAATGAATGAATGAATGATGGTTTAGTGACTATCAGAATTTTTCAACATGGCCCAAATAAGCATTAGCTGAATTCAGTGTTACTTTTTCTCAACCTAAATCTTCACTATTATCCTGGGAATCTGTCTTGCATGCTTTGTGAAAATATTGAGTTCTATGTTAAATAAAATTACCTTCTGTATGAAATCACAGACAAGGAAAGAAACAATACATCATTTTTCTTGTAAATGTAAACATACTACTCTGATGCAGGTGATCCAAGTTACAGATAAAAATCCCAAGATTAATATTTATATTTGTAAATTAAAAAGTAGGATAGTGGGAATTGATTCTCTTCTATTAATAAATATGTATGTTTACAACAACAGCAAACTTCATTAGGCTGGAATAATGAGTTTAGGGAGGTGGAACGGGAAAAGCTACCCTGAATTACAGAGGTCAGAATTTATTGAAAGCAATGCAGTTTTATTACTTTCCATACTATGATCTGCCAATAAAGTCAGTCTAAAGAGATGTATACTTAATAACACAGATCCTTATTTTATAACTGAATCTTTTTGCCTAAAGACCACTGTATTTTCTAAAGGCATGAAAACAGTCATTCTCTTTAAATAAGTTATGGGTGTTCCCTCAGTCTTTCTTATTGACTTTCTTGCAGACAATAAAACAATAGTACACAAATTACCTGGAAACAGCCTAAATGGCCAAAAACAGATGAGTGGATCGGGAAGCTGTGGTACATATACACGATGGAATACTACTCAGCAATCAGAAATGAAAAA